>CM035232.1:69564147-69735897 GCA_020226215.1 Sindora glabra | reverse complement strand
CATAATATGTCTCTTGGTCAAGATAAATTCTCTACTCAATCTATCAAGTGCATCCTTCTAGGTTATTCTCATATTCAGAAAGGTAATAAATGTTATTCCCCAAAGACTTGCCAATATTATTTATCCATTAATGTTACATTCTTAGAATCTTTTCCTTTTTACCCACTTCTTCCCAACATCCTTTTGTATCTGAAGTGTTACCTATTCTTTATAATTCTCTTATTTTTGCTCTAATTGTATCCAAGTCTACCTCATGTTTTGTGCCTCTACAAGTTTATCATAGACGCATTACACCACAAATTCTACCAACACCTATACCTGCTCAAGAGACCTCTAGTGATCTAAAACCTATTAACTCACCTGCTCCATCATCTCCACCAATCTCGGCTTACCTTATGATGATCAATTTCCTCTTCCCATTCGAAACGATACACGTTCTACACACAATCCTGATCCCATTTATAACTTTTTTAGTTACCATCATTTGTCTCCTCCATAATATGCCTTTGTTTCCTCACTTTCATCTAAGTTAATTCCTAAAACAACTAGTGAGGCACCCTCCTATCCAAGATGGCAACAAGTTAAAGTAGAAGAAATGACTAACTTGTATACTATTGGCACCTAGGACTTGGTTCTATTGCCCCCAGGAAAATCTCTTATTGGTCATCATTGGATCTATAATGTTAAAATTGGCCCTAATGGACAAGTTGATTGGCTAAAAGCCCATTTGGTTGCCAATGGGTATACACAAGTTTATGGTTTCGACGATGGTGATACCCTTTCTCCTATGGCTACAATGTCATCTATTTGTTTATTTCCATCTATGGCTACTATGGATAGTTGGCCATTACATTAGCATGACATTAAAAATCCCTTCCTCCATGGTGAGTTTCAAGTAGATATCTATATGAAGCAACATCTTGCTTTTGTTACTCAAGGGGAGTCTAGTATGGTTTGCAAGCCTTGTTGCTCATTGTAAGGTTTGAAGCAATCTCCACGAGCTTGCTTTGGACATTTTAGCACAATCATCCAAGAATTTGGCACAATTCAGTATGGATCTAATCCCTTTGTTTTCTACAAACATATATCCTTAGGACGGTCCATTTACTTGGTTATCTATGTCGATGAAATTGTGTTATTATTGGAGATAAGCAAGATGGAATAGTCAACTAAAGGCACATTTATTTGGTCATTTTCAAACTAAAGATTTAGGGCTTCTGAAATACTTCCTTGGTATTTAAGCCACACAATCAAAGTTAGGTATTGTTATTTCTTAGAGAAAAAATGCCTTAAACATTTTGGAGGAAATTGGTATATAGAATTGCAAGCCAATAGATTCTATGTATCCTAATTTGAAACTTTTCCCAAAATAGAGAGAGCCTCTAATTGATTGTAAAAGGTACCAAAAGTCGGTTGGTAAATTGAATTATCTTATTATTACTTAGCCAAATATCTCTTTTGCTATTAGAGTTTTCAACCAATTCCTTCAATCTCAATGTAACAAACATTGGGACATAGTAGTTCAAATTATGAGATATATTAAAAGGTCACCTGGTCAAGGATTATTACATGAGAACAAAGGACAACATACTAAAGTGATCGAATACTCTAATGGTAGCTAGGCAAGATCTCCATCTGACAAACAATCCACTTCAGGGTACTGTATTTTTGTTGGTGGTAATCTAGTATCTTGAAAAAAATAAAAAGTAAAGAGGTTGTAGCCAGATCAAACACTAAGGCTAAATATTAAGCTATGGCTCTAGTGATGTGTGAACTTATGTGAATAAAACAAATGATTCAAGAATTGAAATTTAAAAAGGTAAATCAGATGGTTTTATTATGTGATGATCAAGCTACACTCCATGTTGTGTCCAATCTAATCTTCCATGAAAGAACTAAACACATTGAGATTGACTATCATTTCATTAGAGAAAAAGTATTATTTTGCTGTATTGTTACAAGTCATGTTAGCTCAAATGACCACTTGCCAATGTTCTTAATAAGTCCCTTAGACGTCCTCACATTGAGCTCATTAATAAACTTGGTGCATAAAATCTACATGCTCCAACTTGAGGGGAAGTATTGTAAATATATCTATTGTATCTAAAATTGTTGTAAGTTCCAGTATTACTAGTTCCATATCAATTGTGAAACGGACCATAGCTTGTCACTACTTGCATATATTGATGCACTTTTGAAGAGTTGTATATAAGAAATACTTTTTCCACTATGTGTTCTATCTAGTTTCGCAAGCTTATTCCGTACCTGCCAAGCCATCTCCGAATGCAAAAATAAGTGACAATTATGGTATGCTGGAAGTGAGGAAGGGATGGGAAGGAAAGACCAAGGGAGAGTAAAAGGCAAGCAAGTGGAGGAGGATGGACATTTAAGAGAAAAGTTCCTTTCCCCTTACTTAGATGTCTAGAAAATCCTCCAAACCTCCTAAATTGGAGGAACATGAAATATTAAGTAACGGAGAACGTAGCAAAACTTTAGAGGATTAGTTATAAATCTCAAATCTCTTCCCTTCCTTAAATTAAAACTCCTAAACAAGGGGGAGGTTATGACATAACTTTCCTTTCCCTCTCCTTCCCTGCCATTGTCCCCTCATCCAAACTTAGTATTATTAGGCTTTGAACTTATAGAACAAAACCATGGAAGTTGGAATTGTACAATTCACTTTGCTCCATCAACAAAATGATTCAAATCTACAGCTAAATCGTTTCTCCTTTAGAATCACGAGCCAAATCAATGGAATCGTCTAGGAATCGCAAGGATCAATCAATTTCCAACAGTTTTGTATTAGTGTGATGTAGCATGTTGCCTACCCAATTGGGCACAACACAAACCAAATTAGGTTCTATGCAACCTAAACTCAAAAGCACTCCATAAAATGGTTTTCTTTTTATTTTTTTAACTTTAAAATTCAGATCAATTTTTACACATGCTCTGAATCCTTTTACACTCACTCATACTCTAAATCCTATTTTTTTAAAAATCTAGAACGCTTGAGTGCTTGGCTAGTATGTTGTTTGTTGCTAATATATTAAGTTAGCTTTGAATCTCTATGACTTAACTCTTTTGAAACTCCAAATTTATAACCTAATGATATTTGATAAGTACTATTTCTTGACTCAACTTATGAATTTTTTATCATCTATGCTTACAATTTATTATTACACATACATGAAAAATATATTTTCATATTGTTTTGTGAATATTATGTGTTCACGATCGCTTTGATCATGATTCATAAAATTGATCAATTGATTTGATAATTTTACTTGAAATTGTTGGAACGGCACGTTACAATTGTTACAACCATAATATCTATTTACATATAGAAAATGCAATCAATCAAAGATACTGCAATCAAATATGAAATACTAATTTTAATCCTAATCAAGCTAGAAAGAAAATAATTATAAATCTAAAATCTTCCAAAATAACTTCCTAATATATACATATCTTAACACGCCCCCTCAAGTTAAAGCACATATATCATATGCACTAGCTAGTTACATATATAATCAATTTTTAGTGTTGTTTTAGAGAGAGAGAATAGAGAGAATGTTCTTCTATATTATTTCTGATGATGATTATCAGAATATATATATATACAGCTGATGTATCTAAAAATAGAAAATAAATATTCCTACATTAATGGTCTATCGTAATTAAGCTAGTAATATCTCTATAATTATGTACAAAGATTATGAGAATTTCTACAAATCTTTCCTTAAGAGGATTTCCATAAATCTTTCCTTAACACTCCCCCTCAAGTTGGAGCATAGATGTTAATCATGCCCTACTTGTTACAAATAAAATCAACTCGAGCTCCATTCAAAGCTTTTGTGAAGATATCTCCAAGTTGGTCTCCTGTTTTGACATGCCCAGCAGAAATGAACTTTTCTTGTATCTCTTCACGAATAAAATGGCAATCAATCTCAATATGTTTGGTACGTTCATGAAAGACAGGATTGGAGGCAACATGAAGAGCAGCTTGGTTGTCACACCATAGCATTGCCAATAGTGAAGACTTAAGACCAACTTCATTTAACAACAGTTATATCCAAATAATTTCACACATTGATTGAGCCATTGCTCTATACTCAGATTCTGCACTAGATCGCGACACCACATTTTGCTTCTTACTTCTACATGATACTAAGCTTCCACCAACAAAAACGCAACATCCTATGGTGGATCTCCTGTCAACCTTCGATTCAGCCCAGTCTGCATCAGAAAAGCATTCAATATTAGTGTGTCCATTATTTCCATAAAACAGACCACGTCCTAGAGCTCCTTTCAAGGAGCAAAGGATTTATTCCAAGGCTGTCCAATGATTGATCATTGGGGAGGCCATAAATTGGCTCACAACACTAACAAGATATGCAATATTAGGACAAGTCACAATGAGATAATTTAACTTCCCAACCAACCTCCTATATTTCTCAAGGTCTTCAACCAACTCACCATCATCCTTTACAAGAAGCAAGTTAGGAGTCATTGGTGTACCACATGGTTTGGCTCCTAATTTCCCTATTTCTTCTCACAAATCAAGGAAATATTTTCTTTGGGATAAAAAGATACCTTTCTTGCTTCTTGCAACCTCCACTCCCAAGAAATATTTTAACTAACCCAAATCTTTTGTTTGGAATTGCAAGTGAAGGAAGGACTTAAGAGATGAAATGCTTGAATCATCATTTCCAGCGATCACAATATCATCAACATACACAATAAGTAGAACTATATTAGTTCCTGACTGCTTATAAAATAATGAGTGATCACATTTCCCATATTTTAGAACAGCCTCACTGAATCTACCAAAACCAACCACAAGAACTTTGTTTCAATCCATACAACGACTTGCAAAGATGACACACTTTCCCATACTCCCCCTCAGCAACAAACCTAGGTGGTTGCTCCATGTAAACTTTTTCTTGAAAATCACCATGGAGAAAAGCATTTTTAATATCTAACTGGTTAAAAGGCCACTTATAAGTGGCAGCCATTGAGATGAAAAACCGCACTAAGGTGAGTTTAGCAACTGGAGAAAAAGTATCTGAATAATCAATACCATATGTTTGAGCATACCCTTTAGCAACAAGGCGGGCTTTAAGACGAGCAACTAAGCCATCAGGGTTCACTTTAACTGTAAATACCCACTTGCAGCCAATAGCCTTCTTTTATGCAGGTAGATCCACTAAATCCCATGTGCCATTGATATCAAGGGCTATTAACTCTTCTAACATAGCATCTTGCCATCCTAGGTGGGTCAAAGCTTCATGAACAATTTTAAGAACTGAAATAGAGTCTAGAGAAGCAATAAAAGAGCAAGAAGAAAGTGACAATTGATTATAGGAAACAAAGGAGGAAATGAGATAAGTACAATATCGTTTACTTTTCGTAAAGCAATGGAAAGATCAAGGCTGGGATCAGGTTCACTCAAGATGGGATCTAATGATGAAGGTGATGGTGAAAGGCATAAGTCTGGATGGGAGGTAACAACATCCAGTTGATGTCTGGAGTAGACATGTATGATGGGTGGTCGACTACGTAGGTGGTGTAGGAACAGGTTCTAGATGTGATGGACGGATAATCTATATCAACAGATCATCTTCCTCTTCTTGGCTCAAAGGAGTTGAAGAGAAGAAACGAGTACGTTCATGAAAGGTGACATCAATAGATACAAGATAACGATTAAGATCAAGCAAAAGACACCTATATCCTTTCTGAAGGCAAGAGTATCCAAGAAAAATACATCTGAGAAATTTGAGATCAAATTTAATGACTTGAGGACAAACATCCCGAACAAAGAAAGTACAACCAAATATGCAAGGTTCAATAGGAAACAAGTTTTTGGAAGGAAAAAGGGTAGTATAAGAAGCACCGCCATCAAGCACAGAGGAAGGCATCCGGTTGATTAGAAAGCAAGCAGTGGAAACAACATCTACCCAAAATTGCTTAGGAACATTCATTTGAAAGAGAAGGGCTCGTGCAACTTCAAGCAAATGTCTATTCTTTCGTTCAGCAACCCCAATTTGGGATGGTGTATCAACACATGAAGATTGGTGAAGGATTCCATTCTGACGCATGTAAGACTGAAAAGAACTTGAAAAGTATTCTTTTCCATTGTCACTTCGTAAAGTATGCACAGAAACATTGAATTGAGTTTTGATCTTAGCACAAAAAGCACAAAAATGAGAAAATAACTTAGAAAGATTTTTTATTAAATATAACTAAGTAACACGAGAGTAGTCATCAACAAAAATAACAAAATACTTAAAATTAGATTTAGAGATTATAGAACAAGGACTCTAAACATCAGAATGAACTAACTCAAATAGGGACGCAGCCCGTTTATTAACCCTAGAAATAGAAGGAAGACGATGATGTTTGACATATTGACACGACTCGTAATCTAAGGAAGACAAATGATGAAACTGAGGGTAGACTTTCTTCAGGAAGGTAGAGAAGGATGACCCAATCGACAATGCGCCTCAAAAGGAGTCAAAACACTGGAACAGGCAATGGATCTTGGAACTTGTGTATCAAGGATGTAGAGGCCTCCAGACTTATGACCTTTACCAATAGTCTACTTCGTCATAAGATCCTGAAACAAACAATGATCCGGAAAGAATGAGATACAACAATTTAAGGATCATGTAAGTTTACTAACAGAAATAAGGTTAACAGAAAAATTAGGTAAACTCAATATTGAAGTTAATGAAAGTGATGAGGTTGGGTTAATAGTCCCAAACCTAAAACAGGAGAGGTGAATCCATCTGCTAAAGTAACATAAAGAGTGGTAGTATGAGGCTAGAAAGAGGAGAATATATTAGGATTACTTGACATATGATCTGTGGCCCCAAAATCAATGACCCATTGGAATGATGAATACATAAGGCACTTAGTGGATTTACCTATTTCAACAATTGCAGTAACGAACAGAGTAGTGGATTTCAGTGACTCTTGTGGAAATTGAGAGAACTCATCAGTTGAGACGAAGTAATTTTTTTCAGGTGTTATGGTGTAAGCAACATTTGCTGATTGAGCTCTTTGTTGTTTATTTTGAAATTTTTTACAGTTGCGCTTTGTTTGCCCCAGCTCATGACAATAGTAACACACAATACCACCTAACTCCTAACTGCGATTGTCACGATTGGTAGTTCCCCCCATTCTATTGTTCCCACGATGGTTCTAGCTACCACGACTCACAAGTGCACTAATATTACCAGTAGGAGGATAAGATTGGAGATTCCTTATGCGAAGTAATCTAGAAAAAATGTCCTGAAGAGAAGGCATCTCAGGTTCAAATGAAATCTAGGATTTAGAAGCTTCAAATTCTAGGGAAACACCAATAAGGAAACTTGTTACAGCCATCTTCTCCTGTTGACTCTGTTGAACTTTCACATCAGGACTAAAAGGTAGTAACACATTAAGCTCCTCATAAACATGCTTAAAGTCCATGAAATAAGCTGTAAGGGGCCTATCATGTTTCTCCGGACAGTACAATGCACTACACACTTCATAAATACGAGAAATATTCCCTCGTCCAGAGTACAAAAAATCCAAATAGTCCATTAATTCCTTTACAAGCTCACAATGATTAATCAAACCAAGTACCTCATTGTCAATGGAATTTTGAATTTGTAAAAATAGTCGAGCATCATCTCTCAGCCAAGCTTGCTTTGTGTCATCTGTAAGAGGATTACAGGTAATATGATTATCTTGACCGATACTCCGTAAATAGAGTCGAATTGTCTTACTCCAATCCAGATAATTGGATTCATTAAGCTTGTGATCAATGATCTTTACTATTATAGGAATAACTTCTGTTGTAACTTTATTTTCTCCCATTAGGGAGACGCAACATTATGCAACCAAATCAGAACTAATGATTCAAACACCCCAAACAAGGTCAGACGTAGTCCACAGTACTGAAACAACCCAGAAACTTGAGAAACAGTACCGAAACAAAACCACTGCACCCGAAAACAAGGGAGAAATGGCTGGAAAGGTTCAGTTGACGTTGGACGAGAAGGCAGGAAGACAAGACGCCTACATACACGCCTTCATGTGTCAACACGTGGGAAAACATCTGAAACAGAAGCGGCACGTGAGAGTCGCGCACCGCCACTAGCCATTGGATTCCGAGGACTAGCTGAACTCGAGGTGGTGAATCTCTTAGGGCAGGCAATAAGACCTAACCAGCTCTGATACCATGTTGTTTTAGAGAGAGAGAGAGAGAGAACAACGAGAATGTTCTATATTATTTCTGATGATTATATATGTATATATATATAATATATATACAACTGATGTATCTAAAAATAGAAAACAAATATTCCTACATTAATGGCCTATCGTAATTAAGCTAATAATGTCCCTATAATTATATATAGAGATTATGAGAATTTCTACAAATCTTTCCTTAAGAGGATTTCCATAAATCTCTCCTTAACATTTGGCTTTTGAAGAGACCTAGTAAAAACATCAGTAAACTAACCATCAAAATTCAAAAGAATAGTGACAATCTCTTTTGAAGTTATCTTTTCCCAAATAAAGTAGCTATCAAGTTCAATGTGCATAATCTTTTCATGAAGGACTGGATTTAAGGCAATCTGTAATGTAAACTAACTATCACAAATAATTTTTATAAAACCTAGTAACTATTTCAACCACAAAAGCTCACACGTGACTAATGCTTAGCTTGATATTCTACCTCTGTACTAAATTTGGCCACCACATTTTACTTTCTACTTTTCCATGAAATGAGATTTCCTCCAAAGAGAACACAAAAATCATCAATCGCTTGATGATCCAGCTCAACCTGCATTAAAATATCTAACAATTCGAGTGCAGTCTCAATCTTCATATAACAAACCTTTTCCTAGCCTTCCCATAATGTATCCAAGAATTCGCATCACAACATCCTAATAAACTTCACAAGGTAAGTTGAGAAATTAACTCACTACACTTATAGCAGAGGACATATCAAGCTGAGTAGTTGTGAGATAATTCAACTTTCCAGCAAGCCTTCGATACCTTCTTAGATCTACAAATGGTTCCCCCCTGATTTGGCAAAAGTTTTACATTTTGATCTATAGGTGCATCAATTCATTTGCATTCCATCATACCTATCTCACTTAAGATATCAAAAGCATATTTCCTCTTACATATAGTGATATCAAAAACAAGATTGTGCAATCTCAATGCTAAGAAAATACCAAAGTTTCCTAAGATTTTTAGTCTAGAAATAATGAGAAAAATGCTGTTTAAACTAGTCAATACCCTTATGATCATCTCCTGTAATTACTATATCATCAAAATAAACAATTAGGTATATCTGACTAGAAATAAAAGAATGATAAAAGATAAAATGATCAGCTTCACTTTGCTACATGCCAAAATCCTAAACTACTTTACTAGACCTTGCAAACAAAGCTTGTAGAAGTTGTTTAAGGCCATAGAGAGATTTCGGCAATTTACATACCAAGTGAGTCTTCGCCTAATCAACAAATTCTATTGATTGCTCCATGTATACTTCTTCCTTAAGATCATCATACAAGAAGGCATTTTTAATGTTTAATGTAAAAGCCAATGGCAAATGGTAGCCAGAAAGGGAAAAAGGCAAACTGAAGCAATTTTAACAACTAGTAAGAATGTATCACCATAATCCAAACTAAAAATTTGAATATAACCCTTTGCCACTAACTTAGCTTTTAGCCAATCAATCTTCCTATTAGGGTCAACTTTAATAGTAAATATCAACAACAACCAACTAGAAATTTGCCAGTAAGCAAAAGCACTAAATCCTATATACCACTAGTATATAATGCAATTATCTCATCCAACATTACTTAACGCCACCCTAGGTGAGAGAAAGTTTTTTGCATAGTTTTGAGAATGGAAACAAACAATGATAACTCAAAATTATAAATGGGATATAGATTTCAAGTAAAACAATTATCTTTTCAAAATGCAATAGGAAAGTTGTCAAGATTTTCTAATAAATCAGATTCTAAAGATGAGACTAGAATAGGAGATGAATTTATAGTCTTCTTCAATAATTTAGGCTAGTGCTAAATCATCAACGACTTGAACTAGATGAGCTCAACATCAATAAGTAATAAAAGGCTTGCCCTATGAAGATAAAGAAGGTGCAAGTGTAGAATCATACAAAAGAATAGGTAAAACCTTACCAAGGCAAATATTGTGGAAGAAGAGAAAAAGGAATAAGATTCAAAAAATATGACATCAGTAAAAATAAAAATTTACATAAAGTTGGTGAATAATAATTATACCCTTTTTTGCAACTTTGAATATCCTAAAAAGATACATTTTATCGATTTAGGAGATAATTCGTCTCTTCTTGGAAAGAAATCATGAACAAAATAGGCACATCCAAATGCACAAAAAGGAAATTTATACATAGGCTCTTCGAGACAAACTAGAAAGTAAGGAATTTGATGGTTTAAAATAGAAAAAGGCAAGCACTTAATTAAATAACATGCAGTGCATACATCTACCCAAAAACAAAAGGGAACATTTGTATATAACACATAAATTCGTGCAGTTTCAATTAAATGTCAATTCTTTCTTTCAGCAATGTCATTTTGTTGAGGTGTGTATAGACACGTGAATTGATGAAAAATGCCTTCAGAAAACATAAAAGAAGAGAAAGATGTAGAAAAAACATTGTCACCGCAAATTATGCAAATTTTTAAACCAAACTAATTATATATTTGAAAATAACGGAACGATTTTTTATTAAATATTATCAACTATAACTATAATTTTATGTAATGAAATACTGAAAACCTGATATTGGAGTAACACGACTTGAACCCCAAATATTAAAATGAACAACAAAAGACAAAGACTCAGCTTTATTTTGAGTTTTACGAGGAAATGAACCGCATACATGCATACTAAATTGACACTCACACTGTTAAGATTCTAGAGTTCAATGATAAGAAGCCACTTCGCGTAGTTTTCTAACACTTGTCCTAAGGAATAGTGAAGTCACTCGAGATTTAGCAATAGTACAAATTCTTGTGACTCATACCTAGTATCAGTCATTCCCATACCCCAATTCTATATAACCGAAGAATCAGCAATAAAAATCACAGAACAATTAAGTGTACATATAAGTTAACTAATTGATATCAAATTAAAAGAGCAACCAAGTACATAAAGAATTGATTGCAGTGGTAAAGAAGGAAGGAGTTTCACTTGATCAATACCTTGAGCAATAGTTTTAGATCTATCAACTAAAGTTATTGGAGGAAGGGATTTATTAGTATAATTAAATTGGGTAAATAAGGATCAGTTACTAATTATATGATTAGAAGCTCTTGAATCATGTACCCAAGGGCTAAAGGATGCCAATGTTAAATGAGATTGAAATGTTGTACGATTACCAAACAAAAAGGAAGAAATAACACCTAACGAGAAACTCATGATTGATGCTTCAAACATTATTTGAGAAACAACAAACTCAGAGAAATTTTCAAAATTAACAAACATCAAATGAAAATTAGATCTGGTGAACTCAAATAAAAGAAAACCAGAATGATGTGTATAGCATGGCGCATGTGCGTGTTGCAAAGGCATAAGGAAGGTAGAGGCCAATTCAAGTAGAGCAGGCCACACCAGTCACTATGGTACTAGTGGTGAGAACCCATGCTCACCAGAAAAGTAAATCTAAGCCAAAAAAATGCAAAGAAGCTATAAACGAAGGTCAAGCTTGTGGGCGCACAGAGTTCCTTTTGATGGGGTAAGTTCCGGGGGTTGATTGGTGGAAAGACAAACTCACCGATGCTGAAGGTGATGACAAACATGCAACGGAGAAGGAGATAGAAGACAAAAAAGGCCACAGGTTTTTGGGACAACGCGTAGGATACTGGCCAACAAAAAAACTCTAGTGAGATGCCGAAGAAGGAGTTCTAACACTGCAGGTAGTGGCTATGTGATGATTTGAAGTTGCATGTGGTGCCACTAAAGGTACAAGGGCTACAACGACAGGGAGAAAACAGAAAATTTGAAAAAAAAAAAATTTTGGTGTTTCTTTTTGGATTGGACAAAGAATTACAACAAAGCAAAGTCCCTCAATATGAAAGCTCTAATACCAACTTAAATTGTTGGAATGGCTTGTTACAATTGCTATAGTCATAATATCTATTGATATACACAAAATACAATCAATTAAAGATATTACAATCAAATCTAAGATACTATCTCTAATCTTAATCAAGTTAGAAAGGAAATAATTATAAATCTAAAATCTTCTAGAATAACTTTCTAATATCTACTTATCTTTTAACAACTTTGAAGAAAACAAACACATATTCAGGACTAGATAGCATTCTGCTTAATGCCCAACAAACCAACAGCCAAGCATTCAGGATTGGGTCTTAATTTGCAAATTAATGGAAACATGGAGTAATAACAACTTTGGAGGTAGAAGTAGGAAAAGACCACAAATAAGCAAACTATGGTTTTGGTAACTAAAATAAGAACATGTTAATTAACAAAGTAACTTAAAATCATGTGAACAAAAATCACACAAATAATGCTCACTAAGTATCAACAAAGGAAGAAAAAAATAATAGCAATATTAGTACTATATGACATTAATAGGAATTGGAGAATAGTTACCTTCAAAACATATATTTTCTCCTTCACGATCACAATCTAACCACAACACCAAATAACGACATCCATGAGCCTCTTGATTTAGATGCCGACAAATATGTGCCTAAATATGGAGAACACTTGATGTTAATAAATAAGCAAAGCACCAAACAATATCAAATGCATTCAACATTTCTCTGCATAACAAAACGTCCCTTTGATATTTAGCAATTCATGGAATTAAACTTGAAAAAGAAAAAGACACAAAAATATAGGCATGAAGAGGCAAATGCTAAGGTGGTAAAACATACAATGCTAGTTATAAATGCACTAGTATAGACCCATTAGTTTCAATAGTTCTTTTACATGAAATCAGGTATGACCGAGTAATCAATAATTTAATTTTAATTTTTAGTAGAAGATTTAAGTAGAATGTAATGAATCTTTTTCCACATATTGAAGAGAATGTGCCTTGTCTATGTTTCAAGCCCCTTAAGCTTCACAAGAAAGGAAGGGTTGGAGTTTATTCTTAGCTTATCGATTCAAAGCATAAGTTTCGAATTCTAGTTCTTTAATAGACCAAAATCCCATAAATTGTAAAGATATCATGGCTTTTGAAAGCTTTAGGAAGCTGATGTGCATGATAGGACCTTTAATCGACATTTTTTTTCCTCCTCCTTGACTAATTTCAATAGACAACCTAGACCACATCATTAATAATACAAGATTTGTAATGACTTATATAAGTGGGATTTTCTATCAAATATTAGCCAAGAATTAGAGAGGAGGTCTGAAATCATGTCTACGTCATTCTTTTAGTGATAGAAGGACTAACAAGCCACTCAATGTCTAGCTTTCGAACTCAGAACATTAAAACGAAAAAAACTCAAAGGCAATAACAAGTACCATTGCAACATTGATACAATCAAGCTACCAATATAAGCACAACTTTTACGTTAAATGCTGCCTAGGATATGCTCAATAATCTAATATATACTCCATTAACTAGCATACCAACCTAATGTAATGGGCAATGTTGTTAGAATTGCGATCCCACTCGTGGGATCGCACAATTCTACAATTGAAGGGGGGAATTCATGATGGCTCAGTGGCTAACTCAGTAGGTGTTGGTATCGGCAATCTAGAAGAGGAGAATCAGTTCAATCGGTGGGATCAGATGATCCCACCAAGTTTTCCAATCCTCTCTTGAAGCTAATTTGGGTTAGGCTTCAAATTATTGGGCTTAATTTTTTTTTTGAAAGTCCATTGATCCAAATGAAAATTACTTACCTTCTCTGCACTCAGCAAGCCAATTCTCAAGACTCATAACTTACCAAAAGTCCAAAACCAACTTTGAAAATACAAAGGACAAACTGAAAATAGGGTAGCTTGCTCGAAAAATAGAGGGTAAACTCTCAGGGTTGGTTGCCACAACTAGGTCGCCAATTGAACGCATCAACAAAGCCAAAGCTAAAGCCACCGCCCCACCAAAACAAGGAATGGAAGTAGAAAAGTATATAGGATTGAACAATTAAAGCTAAAGCACATAATTTTTAGATTGGTTTGATATTTATATATTATAAAAATAATATTTGCTTTCTATTGGTATTGTTGACCTACTTCTTATCCTTTTAGTTTAAGAAATTGACATTTTTAAATTTGAGGCCTCCTGTGAAAAGAAAAAATTGATATAAAACCACAACATTTGATATTGTTTGTTTAAAATTTTTCAATTTAGATATCGTATTATTTGTACTTTAATAATATATGTATATTTAAAAGTTTTTAAATTACACTTAAATAGTTTAAAATTATATTTCTTCTTAAAAAGACTCATACTAAGATATGTAAAACATATATAAAATCTGAAGGTAGGATTTTATGATCCTGTTACGATTCTACAATTTACAATTCTAGCTTTCTCTTCTGATCATAAGCAGGATCTCGATACTGACAACCTTGGTAATGGGTCCTCTATTCTTTCTCCTTTATCCAACCCACTAGCCTTAGAACCTTATTGTTTCCTACTCATAAAGAAGGCTCCCTCATTCTAAAATGGAACAATAGGAACATACTTCAAAGAAATGACAGAGAAAAAAAAAATAATTGTTGTAGAACCTTTCTTCTAATATTATTTAGGGTAACATGCAGCCACTAAATGATAAAAGTTTGCTTTTGCTATCTGTGGTGTTAGTAGATAAGTAGAATATTATCTCCCACACCACTTATATCTTACAACCTTATATCTGTATTATATTATATATAGCTTTTGCCTATCTCAGTTAAGAGTATGGCTTTACAAATTCTCATCTCTTAACATGGTATCAAAGTCATCTAGGTATCCTTCTCCTACCCTAACTAAAACAAACAAACATAAAAAAGAATTAAAAAAAATAGCTCTCTTCTTCTCCCTTCCCTCCCCCCCTCTTTTTTTCATGAGCCACCAAGGTCACATAGGGCTAACGATAATTTAGGCCACGTATTGGTCGAAGCCCAAACCTCAGAGTTGCTGTTTGGTGGTGATAGACGATAGCAGTTGGTTGAATCAGTGCTATCTAGCTTGGTTAAGGGAGTTCTAATCACCAAAGGAAGTCTGGCTACACTGGACAACAACCCATAGCAAAGCAATCCTGGCAAGGAGGCGCATGACATCACACACATTGGATTACGACGACATGTGAAGCCCACTCATAGAAGGGGAGTATTTGGCAACCCTAGCTATGTGTTTTTTATTTTCGAGTAGCTAATTGGTTTATAATATGCTACTTGGAAAATTTATTCGTCATAGATGATAGCTTTGGTATGTCCAACAAGATTAAGACTCCTAAAAGTCCAAAAAATTCAAAAACAATAGGAAAAATAGAAATGAAGTCTAATTTTTGAAAATCACTTCCAATTGATGGAAAGATAACTAAGCAAAAGTTGGATGTTGAAGGATTACAATATATTACTTAGAAGAGACAGGTTAAATACTATTTTGATAAGGTTCCTATGACACACCATCACACTCGAGCCTCCTAACCAACAGTGAGTTGTAGAGGATTGCCGATTATTTAAGTTGTTATGTAACACTATTCAATGAAATTGAGGATAATACTACTTATTGTTGTACAATTAAAAAGTTGTGAAAGTCTATTAGGTCACTGTATTCAAAAAAAGATGATTTGAACCAAATATCTAATTTGACTATGTCCTTGTTTTAGTCAAATGAAAAAGGAACGAACAATGCTCAAATTTGTATTGAATTCAATCACATATTATAAACAGCGAAATTCTCTTCTACCTACTACTAGTGATGTTAATTAAATGTGTTCTCAACGAGAACAACCAGTAACTCTATGTTACCTGATGTGTTCACTTCCTAAGGTTAACATTATTCATCAACAAGTTTTGTCCAATTTTGAATTACTCACTAGAAAATCAGCTTATTATCAAGTTCAAAGAGTATCCACGATTTTCTCTTCCTCTTCTTGATCTGCAAATCTAAATGAGTCAACTACATTAGTTAATTCAAGTACATTAGGTAGTACTAGAGGTGGCATAAGGAGAGAAAAAGGACAAGGTAACTATAGTCAAAGGGAAAGAAGAAATTCAATTTTGATCTATCATCATTATCAAGAATAAGGACACATCAAGAAATTCTGTCCAAAATTGATTAGAAAGAGTATGTAACCATCCAAATTTGCACATCTGGCATAAGAATTAGAAAATAATAGTAAATTACTATCAAATAGTGAATATGCTAAGTACTTGCAATTGAAGGCCTCCTTACAATTGCCACCTACCTAACTCACTGTTATAATAGTTCAAACAAGTAGTTCCATTGCATGTCTCTCCAATTCCAATTCTAGATAGATCATTGGTTCTAGGACCATTGACCATATAATGGATCAAACAGGTATCTTGTCTTCCTTTAATACTTCTTATCCCTCTTATTTTATTTTATCTAATAAGGCTACTACTTCTATTGTTGCGAGTGATATGGACAGTGTCAGTTTTAATATTTCTTTGTCCAATGTTTTGTATCTCCCAAATTTTCTATTTAATTTACTTTAAGTTAATCAAATTACACAAGCTTATAATTGTAATGTTTTCTTTCCTGATTAGTATGATTTTTAGGATTTGTTAACAAAGAAAATTTTTAGTAGGGGGTATGAATCTGAGGGATTGTATGTGCTAGATGAAAAAGTTACTCAACCAATCCCTATAGCTGCTAGCCTCTCGCCACATTAGTTGTACTATCACCTAGGTCATCCTACATTGGTGTCTTTACAAAAATTGTATCGTAGTTTAGAGTCTATTTCTTATTAGATTGTGAGTCCTACCAATTTGCTAACGGCATCACTACCCTATGCCCATAAGTCAATAGATAGATTTCATCCCTATTTGAATTAGTACATTCAGATATTCAGCGGCCTTACCCAATTGTTTTAACATCTGGTTATCATTTTGTATCTTTAATAGATGATTATTCAAGGATGACTTAACTTTATTTAATGAAAAATCATTCTAAGTTAATTAATATTTGTTGTACTTTTTATGTTAAAGTTATGAATTAATTTCAAACAACTATTCATAATTTACGTGATGATTTTTTCTACACAATTTTCCAACTTATTGATCACAGCATGGTATAATTCATCAGTTTTCTTGTGCAATTAGTCCACAACAAAATGAAATAACTAAACAGAAGAATCATCATTTAATAAAAAATTTTTCATGTTCTTTTATTTCAAATGAAAGTTCTTAAAGTATCTAAGCAAATGCAATTTCCAATGTAGTTGGAATCATACGACTTGTGATTCAAATCGCACAATTTGATTCAATGCAAAAAGAAAACAATGCGAATCTTCAAATGAATCGTTGATGCTTCTAATCAGTGCTATTTAGTAATGAATCGTGCATGAACCACACAAATTGCGTCAAGGAATCAAATCAAACTAAACTGCTAAATCAATCGCGTCTCTATTTTTCTAGGCAAAGGATGGCTAACGCAAAGCAGAAAAGCTGGAGCAATCCAATAAATCAAGTCGCAAACAAAACATAACCCAAGTTCTGCGCAACCCAACTCAGAAGTAAGCCTAGTTTTATTTTTTATTTTATTTTTTAGAAAAAAAGTCAAAAACCCTTTCAAAATCACGTGAAGGCCATAATTTGACAAACCCTCACACTACCCATCTTAAAAAAACTTTATTTATCCCACAGTTCTGTAAATCTTTACACAGTGTTGTAAACCTTTTTAAAATTCTGTTTCACCTTCAAGCTTTAGCAACCGTGGCCCCATGACCTCATCCCTTCCATTATTTTAATATAATGGTCCCCAAATTCTCAATCCTCTTTTCAAGACAAAGAGAGCTGCAAAAAAAGAAGAAAATATGAAGATTTGACATCTTGAGTGGAATTTCTTCAAACTTCAAAAGTAAAAAAATCAACTTTCAAGTTAAGCCTTTATTGCAGTAGAAAAATAATATTCATATTTGATTAGTTTTTAAAATTTGAAAAATACAAAAATGAGCTCTAAAAAGCATGTGAAAAAAGATGTGACATAGGACCATTGTATGAAAGTGGAAGGAGCAAATAAAATGCAAATATCATGAGAAAGAATTTTGGAGAGGAGTATTCAGGGTTAAGCATCATCTTGCAAGTTCAAACAAAGATGTTGCTCCATGTGTAAATGTCCCAAATGATGTGAGAGCAATCTTTGTTAAAATTTTGAAAGATTTAGAAAAAATTCAATTAAAAAAAAGAACATTGGAGCTGAAGAAATCTTTGAAGATGTAGTAATAAGCACACAAGATAGTGATGTTGCAAAAAAGGGAAAAATAGATTTGTTTGTTAACGAAGGAAAAGGAGGGTCTTCTGATTCTAAACAAAAAATAATGAATGAATTGTTAAGAGATAGAGAGGCAGTGATTGGAGATATTTGTAGATGCATATATGGTAATGCTTTGCCATTTAGTTTGGTAAGGAGTCCATTATTTAAGAAAAATTTGAAATTTGTTGATGATTATGGCAAAGGCTTAAACCCTCGTACTTATCATGAGGTAAGGGAGTCTTACTTAAAGAAAGAAGTTGAAAATATTAAAGCAAGCTCAGAAAAATACAAAATTGAATGGAAAAAAAAATGGTTGTACTTTGATGTATGATGGATAGACCGATGGGGAAAGGTGTGTGATTGGTTAGTTTACAAACTCTACAAGGAACTCTCACTGGGATGCTTTCACACATATTCTTAAGTATATGAAGAAGGTACCTAGCCATGGAATCTTGTATGAAAATCATGCTTATTGCATAGTGGAGAGTTTTTCTAATGCAAATTAAGCAGAATATGCTATAAATCAAATTTTACTTTTGAATATTGTGTATTTGTTGATGGAAATCTTACGTCATGAAAAAGCAAGAAACAAATAGTATCTCGCTCCAATGCAAAGTTTAAATACCAAGTTGTAGCTTATGTTACATCTAAACTTGTATAGATTGCTTATCTTCTTCAATAACTTAACATTAAGACTCCTAAAGTCAAATAATTGGGGTGTAACAATCTAGCTACTACCCAGATTGTTTCAAACTCAATTTTTCATGAACAAACAAAATATGTAAAAGTAGACTGTTATTTTGTTAGGAAAAGTTATACAAAGGGATCATTAGTCTTAAACATATTAAAATTGAGGAAAAATTAACTAATCTATTTATTAAAACTCTTCCAATGAAATAGGTAAATGAAATTTGTAACCAGCTAGGCATGTTTTATATCTATGTTCCAACTTGATGTCTATGTTCTTACTTGAGGGAGAGTGTTAGTAGATAAGTAGAACATAATATCCCGCATCACTTATATGTTACAAATCTATATCCTATATTATAAGAGTGTTTGCCTACTTCAATTGAGAGTAGGGCTTTACAAATTATCTTTTAACATATGGCAAAGAAAAACCTATCTAGGCCACTAATTCATAATTTTATATGATATAACAAATATATAAATAGCACAATAGCAAGGGAACCCTATCCCATATATAACAAAACATAATTGATGAGATGAAAAGATGCAAGAGCTATTATTGAAAGGAAATAATTGTCAAAGTATCACCTTTGGGTTTGATTCATTCTTCACAATAGGAGCTTGGAAAAGATCTAATGGATCTGTGGGATTTTCCAATCTCGATACGATGCTGGAAAATCTACACTAAATTCACAAGAATGAAGAATTGAAAAAACATCAGGGCTTGCACATGTATAACATGTAAACAGACTAAACAGCATTCTATCATTAAAAATAAACCAGACCAAATAGAACGGTCTTTGGTCAAAGCCATAAGATGTAAACAGACTAATAGCATTCTATCATTAAAAATAGACCAGACCAAATAGAATAGTCATTAGTCAAAACCATAAGATGTTAATAATCTTTAAAAATGAGCAGAAAACCAGCTCATTTGCTACCCATTGAATGGCTATAAAATTATATCACAGACATAAAATGTAAATCTCCATAGCAAATGACATGTAATTAACACTAAATAAACCATCATTGTTACAAGGATATAGGGGACAAGATAACTAGGGGTCTGTTTGTTTGTGTTTTCAATTTTTTGTTTCTGAAAACAGTTTTATAAAATAGGTTTTAAAAACAGTCTTTAAAAACAACCAAAATGAGAGAGTGTTTTGTAAGTTATTTTGAAAACAGTCTTGAATTACAATAGTGTCATTAATAAAGTGTGTTTTGAAAACAAAAAAACAATTCAAAATTATTCTTGTTCTATTATTTTTAAAACACATGTTTTAAAGCAGTTTTTAAAAAATAAAGAAGGAAAACACTTAGACAAACAAATTATTTTGTTCTTTTGTTTTTAAAAACTAAAAACTGTTTTTAAAAACACAAACCAAATAAATCGTAGAGTTCTCGTGTTTTATTGAGTATAAGGGTTACACATTATGCACTAAATCGTTGTATCATTTGTTAGAGTAATATTAGTAATTAGGTTTATAATATTGAGTTCTGTTATATTATGGGCTTGATTGGTTTGCACCCAAAGTTAAGGATATTAAGGTCATTATATTCCTCAGTAGCCTCATATAAATAAAGCATTAGGGTAATGTTTTATGTAATAATTCAGCCTTCTAATTTCATTAATAATATATCAGTGTTTTTTCTTTAATTTCCTCTAAATGCTAACCATCTTTCCTAACATGATATCAAAGCGGTATTATCCACCTCCAGCCCATTAGGTATCACCATTCCCACAACCTTAAGGGAAGGTTGTGTAGTTTTGAGAAGCCCATGAGCGATTGCAGTTTCCTAAAGCTCTAGGTGGCTAGCAGCAGTAGTTTCCCTATTAATCAAAAGCAACAATGTTAGAGATCTGGTTCTGTTGTTGTTTCAGACAATTTTTGCTTGGTGTGTCTTTTCTTTCAATATGAGGTGTAACCTTTGGTGGCCACCGGCTTCGCATGGAGCACTAGGTGAGGTTCCAACAAAATCTAGATTGCTGTTTCTTATAGGTGAATCATAAGGGGGAAGTTGTAGTTCATCTCAATTGTGGTTCCAAGGTGTTCATAACCAGTTGCAACTTTTTCACTTTTGAGAAGAAGTTGAGGTTCGTTTTCTAATCTCAGTGCATCTTTACTCAATCTAAAATGTCAAAGGCATGTGTGCTTTTTTGTTGGCTAATTTGAGGTTTTGTGTGTTTTTGGTCAAGTCTAGTTTGGTTTAAGGTCATTTTGTTCAATTTATTGACTGAATGTTTGGTGGTGAATTGTTACTATTTCGAGAGTGTTGTGGTATCCTGTTTTGCTGTGATTTTTTTATAGGTTTCAGCATTTGACATGTGCAATTTTTCGGTCTGAATTAAACCCAAAAGGTTTCACAGATTCTTTTGGCAGATTCTTATGTGATGAAGGTTGGATGAAGTAATTTAGATTGGTGGTGGTGTGATTTCCATGAGTTCAACTATTCTGTTTTGGGTACACCGTGGCTTTCTAGCATTAAAAGGTGATGTGGTTGTGTTTTCCAATGTGTTATGGTCCATTGGAGTTCATTTTTAGACTGATGAAGGTGCGGTTCGATGAGCTACTACAAGGGGTAGCTTTTCTGGCAGTGTTCTAATAGAAATGGTTTCACTAACAAAAAGGTGTAAGTGGAGCTTTGGTTCTATCAATTTTGTTGCAGGCAAAATTGTGTTCTTTGGTGCTTTACACATTGGTTTTGGTGTCTTCATGTGATTTGATGAGGTTAATCTCTATTTAAGGTGGTTTAAACCATTAATTTTGTCTGCCTAATATTGGATTGGTTCATGCCTAGTTTGTACCATCAAATACGGTTAAGGGCCTAGCTGTACAAGGTATTGGTGTTTTAAGCTAGAAAGTCGAGGAAACTTTTGGAAGCTATATCCAATTATATATGTTGGTGTTCCTTTGGCTTGAATGTCAAGGAGACTTCTAGAAACCATATCCAACCTTAGATGTTGGTGTTTTTAGCTATGAAGTCAATGAGGCTTCTAGAAGCTATGTCAAACCATAGATGTTGGGATTTTCAACTTCGAAGTTGAAGAAACAACTCAAGGAAATCTAGCAAAAATCTTTCAGAAGTTGTTGACATTTCTACCAAGGCTTTGGGGTTTGTGAATGGAAACATTCACAAGAAGTATTTGCAAGCTGCTTGTGAAGTTTAATGTTCATCAAGTTTCTTCATAGGTAAGTTTGTTGTATTTTGATCTTGAGAGTTTAAGTTTATATAACAAGCTTAAGCTTTAGCTTAAGGGAGGGTGCATGGTTACCAGAAATGAGGTACATATATGGATGTGGGACAAATATGCTGTTTTTTTTTTTTTTAAAAAAAAAAGTAGAATTCATTTAGTGTAAGCTTACTTAGTACGATAAGGGTACGTAAATATGTTTATGGGCACGTGTATTTTATTTTTAACAATTTTTTAATATAATAAAATATTAATTTAAGTTATAAATAAATAATTGATATCTTAAAGACAAAGAGTGGAAATAGTTAATAGATAAAAGCGGAATTTTAATTTTTAAAGGGGGGAAGGTAGTTGGTCAATAGAAAAAATCTGCTTAAACCACTGTACTAACTGTTATTTCATTTTCCAAAAGGGAAAATTTAAATGCGTCCCAGAAGAAGCCTAGTTTGCCTTCCTCTCCAAATATTCTTCTCCATCAGAATATGCTTCCTTCTCCCTTTCTCTGCAAATATTCATCTTTTTAATTCAAATGCCTCTTTCTCCTTTCTCTACAAATAGTTTCTTCCATTCAACGCATCAAAATTTTAGATTGCCCCTCCTTTTACTAAATTTCACTACAACTCCTTCCTATCATTAAAATATGGCATTTTTTCTCCTTGTAGAAGTATCTTCCATTGACAAGAAGAAAGTGATTTGAAAATGGAGGAATAACTACAGATTCGTATGATCTTGCATTCCAAAACATGTACCATCATGTTTTGGAATGAAAATGTACCACATTTTGTACGTTTCATCCCAATCTGCAATACACTGGTATTCCCAGTGTTTCCAATAACCATGAGAAAGTGTAAGAGAGTAATATTAGTAATTAGGTTTATAATATTATGGGTTTTTTATTATGTTATGGGCTTACTTAGCTTGCACTTAAAGGTATTAGGGTCTTCATGTTTATTAGTAGCTCTATAGAGCATTAGGTTTTATATTTTATGTAACAATTCAGCCTTCTTATTTCATTAAATAATATATCAATGTTTTTCCTTAATTCTCTTTAGTCTCTCTCTTAACTCTTCCTCTCTAAATCCTAACCACGTTTCTCAACATCATTGAATAATCTCTCTAGATGCTTCTTTAATCTCTTCCCACTCTTCTCACTTTAATTTATCAACATGCTATTAGAGAGATTTTATCCGCCTTGAGGCTTGCTAGGTTGACACACCTCAGCAGCCATAGAACCTATTGAATTGTCATTGTAGGAGTAGGACTTGGGTTAAAAAAAAGATCTAATAAGGGAAAAAAATAAAATAAAAGTACAGACCCAATGTTGAGGTTTTAAATACTTTCTTCGATTCTTTCTCCTAAATCATCATGACAGTCACCAATAGCTACATGGGAGCAAGCCAAGTTTTGGTTTTGGATCTAATAGTCACCATTGGAAAGCATCTGGGACCACTAGTGGTGGTTGATACCGTTGGTGGATTAATACCTGAAGCATTTGGTGTTCTACTTTGTGCTCGGAACTGAGCATCAATGGTGCATGCAATCTAGTGAGATTGATCTGGTGCTGCTTGGACTTGTTTTATGATTGGCAGATAATTAGGCATAGGGGTTCTCCCCTTTTTTGCTTGTTGCAAGTTGTTTGAGAAGACTTAGCCTGTGGAATTGGCTTATGTTTTGTGCTGAGTTTTAAATTAAAGAGTTTGGTTTATGTAACAAGTTAAAGGGCATAGAAGAGTCAGTGTGTTTCAGTGCCTCTAGAGAAATAGAGCTCAGAGTTACATACTAGGAAGCATGGATACTTCAAAATGGCTGATGTGTCAATTTTTTTTTTTTTAATTCTTAAATTTTGTTACATTAGAAATCATCGACAATGTCTGTCTTTCATGTCATGTGTGCTACCTAGGATGAATGTTGCTGCTTAATGGTGCAGCAACCATTAGAAGGGAAGCAAATGAGAAAACATAATATTTTGATATAATAGTGAATTTGGACGGAATACGTGAGAATGTAACTTTGGTCTTTGCATACAAATGGCAAATGAATATTTCTAGTTCTCAAATATTGGTGTTCCCACATGAAATTGATATTTTCTTTACGTAACCTACATGTATCCATATCCTAATATTTCAAAAAATGCCATATCCTGGTACCCATATCATATTTTTTCTTCATAGGTTAAATATTATGTATTGAGCCACCTTATCATTATATTTGTGTTCTCCCAAATCTCTCTAGCCACTCCCAGCATCAAAAATTAGAATTTTGTAGTCACATCTACCTGTACATTCCAAAACTGCAACTTCATTTTGGTCTAGTTTCCTCAGTTACTAGTAACATCTTATCTAACACACCTCCTCCCTTTCAAGCCAACAACAAGGAAGAATATCATGGGTTGTAAATCAAGTTTTTTAGCGATCCAAAAGGCAAAAAGAAAAACAAAACAAAAAAAGCAGTGCAAGCATATATGCAATATATGTGTGTATTATAAACAAGATTCATATGTTTTGTAGTCAGTGTAAAGGTTTTTTTTTTTTAATAGAAAAGAAAAAAAATTATTCAAAGAAGGAAAAGAGTGGAATAATCTAAAAAGTAGTGTGTTTTGTTGCCCCCATGAAAACAGAAAGGAATTAGTGCAATCTTTGGAAGAAAGAAAAGATCTAAAAAGCAAATAAAAATAAGACCCAAGTAGGAATAATTTTGTTGCCCGGTGAAAATAAGATTAATCACACTCAATCAATGGTCAGCTATACATTGCCCGCAAAGGTCTACTTCAAATCATTGCCCTGGTCTTCAGCCACAGCTATTGAAATGAAATTTCTTTGTCTTCCTTCCAAAGATATTGGAAAGTTGTTTTATCTTGATGAGTTCTGATGTTTCTTTTTTCTCTTTATGTTCCCTTTAGCTTTCTCCTCTTTGCTTTTAAAGGAGAATTCCACATCCTTTTAGTACTCTTTGTCTTCAATCTATAAAATTCCTTCTTAATCAAATAGGGAAAGAAAAGTTCCAATCACTATCCAAATTGTAGTCCATAATTTATTTCCTGATAAAATAGGCTCTCACATCTTCATGTAGGAAATTTACAAAGCCTATATAATTTTGTCCCCCAGTTTCTGCTGCTCAAGTCCTGTCAAAGTCTTGGCGATACAAGATATTCATGGAATTTACATAAAACAGTGATACGTCCAAGCACAATCAAGTCCATAAAACTTTCATGTTTATTATCTCCAGCTTGGATGTATTATTCGATCATATGGCATGGAACATCTTACATTCTTAAACATTGCATTCTACAGTTTTAGATTTTCCTGCTACATTTGAGAGAGTTCGAGTAAGTTTTCAGGATTTTCTGAGTTTCTTTCTTGATTAAAGTCTTCATGAAAGATTAATTTACATCATCAAAATATCCTAGCAGAATGACATCTAACCATGAAATAGTTGAAGAAAGAAAAATGACACAGTATGTCATTTATCCATATATACCAGTTCAAATATTAGCTTATTGAGTTATGAATGAAAAACAGAAAACAACAATTCATACAAAATTTCAAATAATCCTAATGAAATGGAAATCCTAATAACTGATTATTTTGTAGAAAGTTAGTAAGACAGACCTGAAAACATGCCCAATAACTGAAGTCATTTTAAAATGAACATGAGATCCAAGAAATGTCCCCTCAAATTCATGAACGTCTGTGCTTCCTTTTCTTGTGGACATCTAGATACAAAAATGTGATTCAAAAGTCACTGACATTGTCAAGGAACACATGCCAAATGCATGACATTGAAACTAAAAATGCATGTAAAAGAGGGGAAAAAATCAAGAAAAGAGATAAAAAAAGTGCAAGATGGAACAAATGGGATCAAACAAGACAATAAGAGAGAAGATGAACCACAGAAGCAACTGTATAACCTATGTATGCTCATTTGTCAGTATGTATTAGCACCAACAAGGATTGTAAATGGGCGAGATATCAAATCCCAATAAGGCTATTACATGTTACCTAAATCAAGATTTCTCTTTTCATAGTCTAGTATAGTCACAAATCTTACAACAATCATGGAATTCAATGTTCCCACCAATAAACCCTCACAAAAGTCATGTTTTAAAAACATTGGAGTTTAAGCCGGCCCTACTACTATTTCATATGTATTTCCATTCAATAAGATATGCATTACCAATGAGAAGTTCATGTACCATATCCCCTGACTTTCTTGGAGATGGATTCTCTTAGTTTAACATATTGCAACAGCCATGAAGCTACTATTAGCTTGACTAGACCCTAGTTTCCCAGTGCGCAAAGCCACAAGACAGTTCAACCCATTTCATTTCTTTCTCTTACTAGCAATAGGAAACGCAAACCATCCAGACCCATTTCTTAAGATTTCAGATGTTAAAGTATGTATTACCGTATTGTGAGAAAGAACAGAAGCGATAGAGAGAGAGATGCTAGGCTTCTCCGCAACCTACAAGCCACAAAAGCTAATCAGTACGCAAAACCGACAAAAACTAATAATGAAACGAGAAATCCAAAATTTCATCTGCCATCCGTCACCATAAGAACTTTGAGAGGAGCCATCGAGCTGATTGATGGTCTCCGCAGTGACCTTTTCCTTGCCGGTCTAGCTTTCTCTTGACAGCCCTGCTGCTGAGGGAGTACTGACGAAATTTTTTTCTTAAAATTCAAAACGGGGAGGGATGAATTCCTTTCATCTTGAACAAGACTACCATTAACTGTAGAGTTATTTGAAGTTGGTTTCACTGGTTTTTAAGCCGTGCACGGGTTAGTATTTAATAAAAAATAATAATTTTTAATAAATATAATAATTTATTAATGTATTAAAATATATTATTTAATATATAAAAATAAATTTTAAAAATAAATGAGACATTTTTAATTATTTTAAATTTTGTTATAAGTAACTTAATTATATATATATGATAGAAAGATAAAAGAGAAATAAGAACGAGAAATAGAATAAAAATAAAAAACATTTTAATAATTTTATGGGAAATTAAATATTGAATAATATATAATAATATTTTTAATAAAAAGTATAAATTTTATTTGAAAATATAATTTTGGTATCTAATAAATATTTTTAACTTAACATTAACTAAGTTCTTGAACATTATTCTAATAATTCTTACTACAAAAGAAATAATAAATTTTTAATATTACTCTATTTTCACATAATTTATTTAAAATATTTTATAATAAAAATAAAATATACCATATTATATTTCTACTATTTAGCAATATTAATATTTAAATTATAAATAATATGAGTAAATATGAAAAAAAAAATTTGGAAAAGAGAAATAATCTATGTGTAATAAAATAATAAAAGTTAAAAATAAAATATATAATAAATTAATTCAATTATATAAAATGAATGACTTATTAAAAAATTTTATAATAAAAATAAAGTAACTTGTCTTATATCTATATTATTCAATATTCAATTTAATATATTATATTTGAACAATAGGAGTAAATATGAAAAAAGAAGAAATATACATAATAAAATAGATAAAATGAGGAGGAAATAGTATGCAAACTAAAAATCTTTGACAAAATATTACTAATGTATTTTTAAATTAGAGTGTGATACTTAAAATTATTATCAATAAAAATTAACAAAATTTAAATAAATAAAGTTTAATTTAATTTTAAATATTATTTTTAAAATTAAAATATAGAATTAATTAATTTTGTTAATGATTTTAATATTAGGCTTTTAAACTATTTAAAATATTTTATTCTAAAAACATATTCTATTAAATTTTTAATATTTAAATTATATTATGATAATATAAATAAAAAGAAAAAGCATAAAAATAAAAAAAATCCTAGACGGTGTTGATAGGAAAATTTTTTCTTCATATCTCAATATGCATCCCAAGAAAAAAGGGGCAAAAAAAACCTTTCTTTCTTAATATAGTATAGATATATATATGATGAATTTATATATCTCCTTGATAATAATAAAATAATTTTAACTTATTAAAAATACTTTTCTGATAAAAGTATTTAAAAATCATATTTTAAAAAAAAATTTCAACATATGTAGAGGGACAACATATAAATCAAGAAAATATTAAAAAATTAAAAAAATTAATTTTAAATTTTTGATATTTTTATTAAAAATAGAGAATCTAATTGACTCATTCAGGTTATATATTTTATATTAAAATTTAAACTTATTTAAAATAGTTTTAGAATAAAAATATTTACAAATCATATTTACAGAAGAATTTGATTTAAAAATATTTTTTAACAAATATAAATAATTTATTCATTGATAATATAAAAAGTAATACATATCTAATAAAACCATTGTAAACTATGATCTTAATGGCTAACTTATTCTTTTTAATTATATTTATTACTCATCAAATTATATGTTTCAATAAATAAATATCATATAAAGTAAATATTATTAGATATTATTCTATCATTAAAAAAATTCTGTACAAATTATTCAAATTAAATATATTCTATAATACAATAGATAAAAGAAAGAGAAACAATATTTGGATTATAAAATATAAATAAAATTTCATTGATCTATATTTAATTTGAAATATAGTATTTCAAATTTAATATGAAGAAAATATTGATAATATTTAAATAAATAAAATTTATTTTTAAATGTTTTTATTAAAAATAGTATATGTAAATATAAAGTAAAAAGAAATAATTCATGAAATATAAAACCTTTTCAAAATTCTTCCAATTTATATGTATTAATTTTCACATATAGTACTTAAAAATTGATATTAAAATATTTTTATTAAAAAATATAATATACAATTAATTGATTAAATTAATAATTTTTGAATTAAAAGTTTAATTTGTTTAAAATATTTATAAAATTTCAAAATAATATATAATATTGTATTTATACTACTCAAAAATATTAATGTCTTAATTATAAGTAATATAAAGTTGGCATAAAAAGTGGGAAAAATATACATAGAGCAAATAAAAAGGAGAAAAATAATATTTAAGTTAATAAACGATAAGAGTTAAAATAAAATATATATTGAAATAACACTTAAATAAAATTTTATCATATTTAAAATACTTTTACTATAAAAAATTTGTATTGTGATAAAATTTTGTAAAATCTCAGTCAATATATGTGTAATTTGACACATAGTACCTAAAATTTAATATCAAGAAAATGCTAACAAAATTTAAATAAATAAATTTGATTTTAATCTTCAAGTATTATATTTAAAAAATAGAATTAAATTATAATAAATTTATATTACTCAATAAAATTTAAGTTGTAAATAATATAAGTAAAAAGAATGTATATATAAGTATGAGAAATAGTACATGAAATATAAAACATTGGCAAAATTTTATTTGTTATGCATTTGATTCAATATATAATACCTAAAACTTAATATTAATAAATTGTTAACAACATTTAAATAAATAAATTTGATTTTAATCTTCAGATATTATCTTTAAAAATATAATATTTATATATTATAATTTTAATTTATTTAAAAATATTTATAAAAATTTATATATAAAATATATAATTTTATATATACACTACTTAGTAATATTAATATTCAAATTATAAATGATAAAAGTGATAAATAATCAATTGTAAATATAGAGAATTAAATATTTAATAATAAAACATATAATATGATAAATTAAATTATAGAGAATTAAATATTTAATAATAATATTTTTAATAAAATGTATAATTTTTATTAAAAAATATTATTTTGGTGCCTAATAAATAACACCATTTTTTAACTTGATATTAACTAACTTCTTTGAACATTATTCTAACAATTTTAAATGCAAAATAAATAATCAATTGTAAATATTAGTCTATTTTCACATAATTTATTAAAAAAATTTATAATAAAAATAAAATATTTTATATTATATTTATATTATTGAGTAATCTTAATTAAAAATTATAAATAATATGAGTAAATATTAAAAAATGTAACAAAATAAAATAAAAAATAAGAAATAATTTCTGTAGAATAAAGTAATAAGAGTTAAAAATAAAATATATAGTAAATTAATTCAATTATATAAAAAGGATGACTTATTAAAAATTTTATGATAAAAATAAAATAAATTGTATTATATTTATATTATTAATATATTATATCTAAACTTTAAATAGTAGAAGTGAATATAAAAAAAGAAGAAAAATATATAATAGAATAGATGAAATGAGAAAAAATAAGGTGTGCATTTTTAATTGATATATTTTTAATTTAAAATATAATACTTAAAAATTATTATCAATAAAAATAACAAAATATAAATAAATGAAATTTAGTTTAATTTTTAAATCTTACTTTAGAAAATAATATATATAATTGATTAATTTTTTCAATATTTTTAATATTAAAGTTTTAATTATTTAAAATATTTATATTAGTTAATAATAAATTATATTATATTATATTATATTATTTAGTAGTATTAGTATTCAAACTTTAAATAATATCAATGCACATTAAAAAAAGTAAAAAAATATACAATGGAGCAAATAAAATGATAAAAAATATGTTAAAAATAAAAACAGTATATATAATAAATTAATTAATTAAGTAAAAATTTTAACTTGTTTAAAATAATTTATAATAAAATTTTATTTTAATATTATAATTTATTATTAAAAAATAATATGCAATTAAATGACTCAATTAATATTTTTATACTAAAGTTTTAATTAATTTAAAATATTTATAAAATTGAAATATAAAATATGTAATAATATATCTATATTATTTAATAATATTAATATCTAATTTTGAAATGATATAAATGGACATGAAAAATTAAAAAAATGAAAAAGAGCGAACAAAAAGATGAGAAACAATGCTTAAGTATAAAAAAATTATATATATTTTTTGGTAGGAAAGAAATTAGGAAGCAGAGAAATTGATGAGGAGAAAAAGACTTATTTTCTGTTTGAATGTGGAAGAAAAAATGAAGGAAATAGAAATTAGAGGAAAAATTATACATAGGGCCTACCGTTTTTTTTTTTCCCTCCTACTTTTGAGAGAAACCAAGGACAAAATCCATTAAAATGCATAAAAAAAAGGGGTTTTATTAATTATAAAGGTATTTGGTAAACAATTTTTTAATCAATTCTTAATTAATTTAAGTGCTTTTAACTATTTAATTAAGTTAATTAGTTAATTTAAATTTTTGATAAATAGTTATTTTAATCTACTTTTGGCCCTTAAATATTTATTTTGAAAAAAATTAAAAATAGTGATTTTTTAAAATAATTAATTTGTATTTAGTAAAAAAAGACATTATTATCTATAATTATAAATTTTTTATATTTTCATCTTTAATAAATAAGAAAACACTGAACAAATTTATTTATTTCTTAGAGGAAAATTTTAATACATATAATAAATTATAATTATTCATTTTTAAATAAAAACTAGATAAGCATAATAAATTATATTAAAATATTTATATGATAATAAAAAATTATATAAATATAATCATATTTGTCTATCAAGTTATATAAAAAAGAAGAAGATATATGTTTCATTTCATATTAAATAATAGAAAATATATTAAGAAAATTATTAATCTTTTATCAAATGATGTCTTTTAAATTAAAGAACAATACATATTAAAAAATAATGGAAGAATATTTCTTATGAAAAATATGTTTTATACTTAAAATATATAATTCATCAATATTTTTAATGATAAATATATGGATTTTAAATTTAATATTAAAATAGTTGCAAAATAAATTTTAGTAGTCACTACATCTACTATTGCAAGTATTTCTTAATTAGAAAATTATAATTGTTAATTTTTTAAAAGAAAATTAAATAAATATAATAAATTATAATAATATAGTTTTTAAAAAATTAATATAATAAATAATATATTATAATTTAAAATATTATTAAAGTAAAAAATACCTAAATAAATTATAAAATATATATTCTTATATATTATTTTATATTCAAATAGTTAATAATAAATAGTTAATTTTATCAAATATTTTTATATAAATAACTAATACTATTAACTAGTTAAATCAATTAGTATAATTAACTACTAATTGAAAATTAATTTAATCAATTAATCATTAACATAATTAACCAATTATCAAACAAGATCTATAATCCTTAGGTTTATGCTTCACAAGACATGTTTAGTAAATTACTTATTAAATATTTTTTAATTAATTGAACTAAATTAGTTGGTTAACTTATTAAATTAACTAATATTAATGTTTAATAATCATCCGTTTCAAACAATAGATTAGGCTCAATCAACCACTTTTGAAAATGCTAGATGTTCTAGCATTTTGGTTTCACCGATGTATAAATAAGAAAAGGTTGAATTGTACTTAATCAATTTTTATATTTACTTATTTGTCCTTCCAGAACAAACCAAATCCAGTCTCCTCTCTTTCTCCTCCTCTTACCTTCTCTACGTTTATCCCTCATCCTCCTCTGTCTTTTCTGCAACATCTCCATCGGATTCTTCCGGCGGTCACTGCTGCTTGGTAAGCTTTGAGTCATCATTTATGTAACATCAATTACACAGTTTGTATCTAAAAATCTCTGCCATTGTGCAATTTTTTCTAACTTGATCTTGTGTTTGAAATTCAATTTCTTAATTACTTTCTTCATATTGATTTTAATTTCTTTTTTCAATTATTGATAGAAATGAGCTTAGCAATTAAAGATGTTATTTATAATTATTAATTTCTTATTGGTAAATTTATTAATTATAAAAATTATATTAATTTAATTTTGAAAAATATTTAATATATAATAAATAATAATATATTATTTGTAAAAAATTTAATTTATTAAATAATATATAAATTTAAAATTATTAAAATATTATTAAAATAAAAAAATACTCAAATAATTCATAAAATATGCTCATATTTTTATATGTTATTTTATATATAAATAATTAATCAAACATTAGCTAACAATTAATTGAATCAGTTAACCTATAATTAGTTAATTGCCAAATAAGGTCATAATCAATAAATACCCCTTATTTATTATTTTCAATTTTCAAAAGAATCTCATGGGATAATATTAATTAAAATAATTATTTCATCCATTCTTTATTATCCATAATAGAAAATTGATTTTTTTTTGTTGGTAACTGATTTCATAAATATTAAGAAAGTAATTTAATTTTTTATTCTTGATAGACTTTTCAAAATCACCCTTTGACCCTTTATTATACATAGAGTCTAACACAATTAAAAATAAAGAGTAAAATATGATAAATAAATATGTTGAGATATTTTAAGAAAAATAATAAAGTATTTATTAGTTAAAAGATGGATAAAATTGGGAAAATGTATTTAATGCTTTGTTGATTTTTTAAGTGATAGATAAAAAAGTATGAAATTTTTTTTTAAAATGCAAGAAATAATAAAAAAGAGGGGGCATAATATATATTTATAACATATTTAAAAATCAAATAACTAATTAATGCTACTTTTAAATTCCCTTAAAAATTAAAAATAATAATAAATGAAAAATATTTATAAATTCTTAACCATAACATTTAGGGCTACGCTTGGCATTTGCTGAAAAAGGAAATTCTCCTTCTTACCCTCTACCCTCCTGTGCAGAGAAGAGGAGCCGTCAAAGTTCAATACTTTCCCATTCGCACATCTCCGTCTCCCCCCAAATTTGCAATTTTTATTGAAGATTTTCCTATTTGTGATTTAATATTAATCTCATCTTAATGCATTGACAGGACCATATATTAGTTATTTTGTTATGTATTACACATACTAGTAGTTTCATTGACGTGGCCTTAGTTTGGTTTAGTTTCTAACGTAAGACAGATTTGTTAGTGTGACAAAACCTTGACACTGGATTTAAATTTTTTTAATTTTATTTTATTTACATTATTACTATTTTATAATTCAATGAAATTGGATAGGATTTGATAGAAATTCATTTCATTTCAAATATAATATTTTTATTACATAATTTTGCCCTTAAATTTTTAAATTATTAGCAAGTATTTCTTTATCTTTCTCTCTGAATTTTTTCTCTCTCACTTTTTTAAAGATAATATTATAAATATAAATATTTAAAATAAATTTTATAAATTTTAATAAAGTTCTAAATAAAAAAATTTATTTTAAAGTGAAATGAAATTATATTTTATATAATTTACTCTACACAAAAGAATTCATTTAGAAATAAAATGAAATTATTTTTTAAATAAAATGAAATAAATTTTATTTTTTTAGTATGTCAAAAGATAACTTTGCATGTATTCACGGCAAGGATAAATGATATTCCGCTTAGTGAAAAGCGATACATGTCTACAACGTGTTTATTAAAATTTTTCTATACAACCCAACTGATTAATTGGTTGCAAATATTTTATTCAAACGATAAAGAGATTAAGGTGAGAGGACGTTTAATTGTTGGAGTAGGAAGATAGATGTCTTCTTTAGTTAATATGTTTATATTTATATAATTTATAAAATAATTATTGTGTTATGATAATTTTAAATTTTAACGATTGATCTAAAATTAAGCATGAGATTAATTCAGTATATAAATAATTCATAATAAATCATTTATAATAATTAAATTTAATAAAAATATTTTTGTTGCTATTTTAACACCAGGTAATTAAGTTATGCATTACAATTTATTTATAATTTTATTTATATATAAATTATCACTACTTTTTTTTGTAGAACTTAAAATTTTCAGTGTGTTCGGTACAATATATATATATATATATATATATATATCAGTGGATATTTAATAAGAAATAGTGTGTTTTTTTTTTCCAATATAGCCCACGATATTTTTTGAATTTGGCAATCTTAGTAATTTTACCCTATTTATTTTATTGATCGCCCTTTCATAATAATATAGGTTTTGTTTTAAAATTAATTTATTCATCATTTTCAATTGATTTTAATTATAATGATAATATTTTGTATAAAAATAACTAAAAATCTCAATGATTAGTATTAAATATGCATTGAGTAACAAATTTGCATTGAATTTGCCTTAAAGATATTATTGTTATTTTAATCTATTAATCTTCTTTCTCCACACTTTCTTCCTCAACCAAACAAAAGAAAATTATTTTTCTCTTTTTTTTAGGTTTTTTAAACCAAACACAAGAAAAAAATTATCTTCTCTCTTTTTTTTTTTATTTCCTTATTTCCTTTTACTCATTTTCTTTTTTCTCCTTTCTTCTGTTACATCCAAATAATGTCTAAATAATGTTGTTAAGGGAAAAAAATGTATTCTTCAGTAAATTAACATAGGAGACGTGTTTTTCGTGCAAACAGCATTGCTTAACACTCAGTAAGCCCAATTCCAAGGGAGAGGCTACCCAGATGGGTGTTTACAGAGCATTTTTCTTGTAAAGTATCATGTCTTTCCATTGCATACACTTCTTCACAGATGTTATCTTTACAAATGCATGGGAAAGTATCAATTTCAACAAATACTTCCATATAATATTGATAATATAACCATGATATACATGCAATTAACGTAATACTTAGACAGATTAGAATTCGTATATCACAAATTGTAAAATACTTTAAAGGGCCTAAGTTTTTCCAGAGCATTTTCCTTGTACAAGTATCATGTCCTTCCATTGCATACGCTTCTTCACGGATGTTATCTTGACGATGCATGGGAAAGTATCAATTTCAACAAATAGTTCCATAAAATATAAAGATACAAAAATCATAATATAACCATCATATACATGCAATTAATGTAATACTTAGACAAATTAAAAGTTATGTATTACAAATTGTAAAATACTTCTTTCAATACAACATTCTTGATTTTGTTTTGTGTTTCCTTCTTCATTTATTATAATAATCTTTAAATCATTTCAACTCATAATTCAAAATATTGCAATATAAATTTGTTCATGATTCAATAATGGCCTAGGGAGATATATACCAACAAGGGAGAAAGATTGTCCCTAACTAAGGTTGGTAATTCGGGTTGATATATCATGATAAAGATTAATAACAATTCAAATAATCTCAACCTTAACCTAACTTAAATAATAATCATGTCAAATTAAATGAATCCATTTATTAATTGTGTTTAGTAGGCCTAATCATCGGGTGGGTACCTTTGGTTTTAAATCGACACTACCCCAAACCGAAACAAATCACATTGCCAATTCTTAACACCTATGCCGACCGAATTTTATTGCCAAATCGAGGACAACCGTCTTGGATGGTTTAGCTGGATTTAAAACAATTAAAGTCAGGTTATTTTTCTTTCATTAAATGTGAAATATAGTTTATGACTTAAGAATTCTCTGTTTATTTCTCTTTCCTTAAATGTGAAATCTAGTGACACCATTAAAGCAATGAGAGCTTTTCTTTCCCTCCCTAGCTATTTACAATGGAATAAAGAATGTAAAAGGTCCAAAGCCAAAAAAAGGAAAACGAAAAGGAAAACCTCTAACACATTTAACGCAGTCACTTAGAATCATAATTTACATTAATTGAGACTAATTGAAATCTGCTAGCTACTTCTAAAGCTTTAGGAGCCTGATTCATGGGTTCTGAGTTAGAACCATAATCTACATTATCTGCTAAAATCACAAATGAACCGAAATCTACTAGCTAATGACCAAATTAAAACCCAGAAAAATAGAATCTACAAGGTAGTTTTTAATTTTCCCATCAAAGAACAAATAATGTGGGTTTGATTTTAGAACCCTAAGCCACAAACTAAGAAAAATCCACATTTCTTAACCCTTGAATACCAATACAATGCTCTACTTCACAGAGAAACACTACTATGAAGCTTCAAAAATAGTAACGAAGAATTTGTCCTCTTTTGGCTTTAGAGCGATGAAGCAAAGTGTTAAAAACAATAACGATTACAGAATCGAAAGAAAAAAGAAAATGTAATCATAGTAAACCATATCCCTTAGCAATTTTGACTAACCTCAGCCTTAACATCCATTTTCTCCTCAGTTCTACTGAACATTCTCATTCTCAGATTGGACGAAATCGTTGAATAGTACCAAAAGGGGTGAGATCATTGGTAGGGCAATGAAGGAGTAGGAGGAAGTAGAGGGAGCTCTGCTAGAGGAAAAAATCAAATGAAGGGGTAGAGAACACTCTGGAATCTGGCTCACTTCAAAAGAGGTTTGGGGAAAAAACCAAAGCCTTTTTGAAATGACATCATTTGGTGAGTAGAGAGTCAGAGGTAAAGCACTATTTTCTTCTTGGAGAGTTGAATGTCGTCATTTTGTGTAATTTTCGGTTGGACTCGGTTTAAACTAATTAATACTACAATTACCTGGAGCAAACCGACTTCCTAATTTTTGTAAAAAAATTCACTCGCCACCGACCGATTTGGACTTATGAATCAATGTAAACCACATATATTCGAGTTACGTCGGTCGGTTTTCAATGGTTTGGCAATTTTTGAACACCCCTAGTGTTTAGATAGGCTAATCCTTCTAACCCATTTAATAACTTCAATTAATAAAATTTACATTGTAAACTCACTTATCAAATTTATTTATCATATTTCATTAAAAGTATTTTTAATTTTTACTTAATACTTTATTAAAATTTTATTGTCATATTATTAAAACATGAGTTTATCTTTTTATCATATTTAGGTATTTATAATTTATTTATCAATTATTTACCAAATAATATTATTAAACATTTTATTTCATATAGAATGTATATATTTTTATCAAAATAATACATATTATATAATATAAAGCATACATAATTATATATCATATAGTTAGTTGTATCAAGTTAACCTAAATAACAATTTATATAAATTACACAAGTCAATCTAAATCTAACAAAAATTTTATTTATATTAAATGGGTCAACCCATTTACAATTTAAACTCAATTCTGCCCGATCTAAACTTATCTAACTCATATCATATCAAGAATTGTTCCCACTATCTCTAACATTTATTTATTATCATAACTAAAAGGAATTGCCTATGTTGAATTTTAATTGGTAATCTATTGTTTGACAATGAAATAACCATTGAAGGTATGATATCTTGTCTCCCATATAGCGATCAAATATGATTTTAACTTCTAAAACATGCTTTCCAAATTTAGTGATAATTAAATATGTCCCATTGCCTAGCTTAACTGATTGATCTATATTTCTAAGTAGCATAATAGGAACAACTTTTTTCCTAAAATAATGTATGATTAGGAAAACCAAAGTATGTATTACTATTAAGAAACTTTGTAGCACATAAGTCATCGTTTATTCCCTAAATTGACTCTTGTCCATGAATGTTATCAAGATTAAGGTGTATTCTTTTTTTCCCCTAAGAGCAAAGATAACACATTATTATCTACTTAGTTAACAACTTAGACAATGGGAACTAGAATTGCTTTGTGATTAAGATATTCATAATCATTCAACTTGTCAACCCAATTGGAATAAATGATTTCCTTGATTAAATGAATTAGATTGTTGGTATTTTTAATCAAAATGTCTTTGGGTATACGGCAATATCTTCCCTATCATTTAGCTTTACAACAACACCATTACCAATTTTTTAATTCCATTATGCAAATTGCTTCATATTTATAGACTCAAAATCACTTAATTAATTTTAGAGAAAGCCTCATGTTCTTTAACAATCTAAGCATTTTACAAAACCTCCAAATGAATATATATATACATATATATATATATATATTGCATGATTGAATCATACACAAAGTTTTGATTAGAATTGGAACAATTATTGCACCTTTGATGCTCTGACATAAGATATACTTTGTTAGAATGAAACTTGTCAAGAATAAGTGTATTACTACAATTATGAATGTCCACCTCATTTGGATATGGCATTGAAAGCCTAATCACTTAGACCCTTCCCATTTTTAAGTAAAAGTTTCTCAATCTTAATAAGTGTAATATTTTTAATTCATCATTGCTTAACTCCAAAGCTATAAAAAGCAGAGAATTGAATAATGTAAGAATGCTAATATTTAAATAATATATATTCAATTCATGGATAGTAAAAAAAGAAACATAAATAATTATATAAACTTAAAACTATATCACATTATTGGTCCTTGTCTGCATAGAATATATTCTAATAAATTTTTCATGTTTTCTTCCACACCTATTCTAGTCTTGCCATGCAATTAGCAATCAATGTTATGGTGAACAATCCTTTTAAGTAGTTTCCAAAAGCCCAATGACTTGCTTCCTTACTTGTATCAATATATTCTTAGTTATCATATTGTAATATCAAAGCATAACATGCATCTCTTGATGTTTTATGAAGAATTCCATCAACATTTAAAATTTCATCAAATCCCTTGTAAAACATTTGGCATGATGAAATGGAATTGAATTGAATAATATACATATAACATAATATATTTTTTATTTATTATAAAAATATTTTATCTAAGTTGCAGATTTAATTTAATTTAATTATTTAATAATGTATTTTATTTTAATTTTTATTACTTTACCATTCATGCATTCAATCTTTTCATTTTTTTGCTTAGTTATATATATATATATATATATATATATATATATATATATATATATATATATATATATATATATATATATATATATATATTCATTTTCATATCTACTCTTATTTTTTGCAATTGAGTACTAATAACACTAAGTAATTTAAATTGGCAGTGAATACGAGTCAAGCTGTAAATGAGCAGCTAGACTTGAAGCTTAACTTGTCTTCAAAAGAATCAAAGTGTTTAACTTAAATTCTGCTCAAATTAAATTTGTGAACTATTTGACTTGATTTAATAAATCAATTAATCTAATTAAGTGAACAAAAATCTCAGGTAAGTAAATTTGAATAAAAATGAATCAAATTAGTCATTTATTGGCTTGGTTATTTGGTTCATTCAATTTAAAATTATTTAAAATTGATATCTAAATTTGTTTAGATATTTTACATAATATATAGTAATATTAAAATATTATAATTTACTTCCTAAATATTATTAAGAGATATAATTAATTTATGAGAAAAATACTCTAACCTCCCTTTAAGTATTGAAAATCTACACAAACCTCCATTTTATTTTCAAAACTTATACAAGCCTCCCATTTATTTTCAATATAAAAAAAAATACATAGACCTTCCTTAAAGTATTGAAAACTTACATAGACCTCCCTTCTAGTTTATGTAGGTTTTGAAAATAGAAGGGAGATTTGTATAAGTTTTTAATACTTTAAGGAAGGTCTGCATATTTTTTTTTTATTTTGAAAATAGAAGAGAGGTTTGTATAGGTTTTGAAAATAGGAAGGAAGGTTAGAGTATTTTTCTCTTAATTTATTGAGTTAGTTCATAAACCAAACAAGCTAAAAACTAATAATAAATTGAGTTTGATTCATTTAGCAATTGAGCCAATTATTTATGATTATATTTAACTCATTTGATTTATAAACCAAACTCATCAAACCAATTTTTGAGTTGAATTATGAGCGGTTCATGAGTTAACTTGATTCATTTTCAACCATAATTCATATATAGCATTACATATTTTATTTTCATCCTAAGTATATTTTAAATAAAATAAAATTCAAATATAAAATTATTAATTGAATTATTTAGCTACACATTCTAATTTTTAGTAAAAATACTTAAAAGTATTAATTCAAATACTTTATGAATATTTTTATTTTTTTTCTTTTTCACATCTATTCCTATTTTTTACAATTCAAGTACTAATAACCCTAAGTAATATAAATATAACATTATATATTTTTTTTATCATAAATTTTTTTTAAATAAGATAAAATTTTAATATAAAAATATTAATTAAATTATTTAATTATATATCTTATTTTTTAATAAAAATATTTAAAAATTAAAATCAAATTTATTTATTTATTTTTTACAAATATGTTCTTAATGTTAATTTTTAAATATTATATTTTAAATTAAACATAGATCAATTAAAAGTTTGTCGATACTTTACTTTTCGCACTAAATGTGTGCATCAAATGTTAAAAATTTATTAACTACAAACCTAAATATAAGAATGTAAAATAAAATACACTAAATTAGACTTTAATATTTTTTAAAGTGTCTTTATTTTATTATATATATAGTTTTATCATTCCCAAGACCAGTAAAGTGACGACAAGAGAGAAAAACATCGGATAGGTTTGAAGGGCAAAAGTGAAGAATTCAATATCAACGATGGACTTGGGTTTTAAAACAAAACTCGGTTGGTAAATCCTGAAAGGAGATTGAGTTTTCCTTCACTAGAAACACGCTTCAGTAATAAAACTTTCGTCTGCTTTATTGAGTTTTTTAGTCAGTTCTTGGAAGGTTATTATTTTATGGAAATTAAAAAAGAATCGATGAAAATAATAAACTTCGTTTCTCCTTAGCGAAGTTGGTGGTTAGAGGAAGAAGCTGATGGAAAATGAGTCTGAAAGTGAGGGATTTTGATGAAATAGAATCCGACATGTAGATTTTAAAATGGTAACTCGTATTCTAGGAGAAATTACGTTGGTTGAAGTAACCTCAATCGAAGATTCAAAACTCGTGCAGTTTTGGAAGAATTGGGAAGTAGAAGAAATTTTTGCAAAAAAAGTAACCCTTTATTTGGCACGGTGAAAAAAAAAAAAGGATTTCATTTGTTTCTAAATGAAATTCTTTTTAAAATGATATTTGATTTTAAATGGAAACATATTTCATTTTATTTATAGTTTTTATTTTAATTATATTTGTAACATTGTGAAATCTATCAAATTTAATAAAAATTTCACTAAAAATTATTTTATTTGACCAAAAATACACATTATATAAAAAATTACTCTTTTTTTAACATTGTATTTATTATAATATCATAGAAACTTATTTTTTAATTGAATTCCATTCATTTTTAATATTTTTTTAAAAAATTTTATAAATAAATTAAAATTATTATTTTTGATATAATTTTTAAATAATTAAATTTATTTATAAATAAATTAAAATTATTCCTATCAAATGAAATAAAATGAAATTTAGAAAATTTTGGTGCTGCATGAAGCTAGGTCTACAAAGGAGGAAGATGAACAGAGCAGCAGGTACGGGTTGATGGAGATTATTGAAGTTAGGTGAATTCTAAGACACCTGACGGTTCAGTATCCAGAGCATCCAATCCAGGGTGATGTGGCGTAACAAAAACCGTCTGATTTTTTTTGAAAAATCACAGCCTTTAATTAAAAATTTAATTTTATGTTGTAGGGGAAATTTATAGAAAGATACAGAAATTAATTAAAATTTCTGGCTCCACTCCTTTTGCAACTTTGCTTCTCTCAACGTCACCGTCTTCGCCACCTCAACTTCTGCTACCTGCGAAACCTTTATCCAGGCAGCCTTCTTTTTAGCAAGGCCAGAATTGACTTTCGTCATTTCCGCCTCCTTCTCATTCTTAAACACCTTCACCTCCATCCTCACCCTGATCTTTTCCTTCTTCCGTTCTCCTTGCCTCTGCTTTGCTATAATTTTTTGTCTCCACATCAATCTTCGCACATTTTGCAGTGTCTGTCTGTCCTTAACTTCGCCCCAATCTCTGCTTTCATCTTCGCCTCACCTCAGCCACATCCATTTTCACTTGATTCGTGGCCTCCATTTGAGTTTTCAGACCCAAGCATGAGATTTCGAGAGGAATTCTCTGCAACCCTTTTGTCTCCCTCCTCACCATTTGAAACAGTAATGCCGCCGTAATGCCGCCACCTTTGTTGTCCATTCTAGAAAATCAACGAAAATTTCAAAGTTCTCCTGTTTCTCTTATTGCAGCAAGCAACCCATCTGTAATCATTTGCTTTACTTTCACAAAGTTTTAATTTTTATTCACTGTATATCATATCACAGAGTTCCAGCAGCAAGCAAACCGATTGCATAAAGTTCCGGTTATAGATGAGTACCATATCATTCTGGAAAACACTGATATAAAAGGTTGGTTGATTTATATTGGGTATAATCTATAATTTCAAAAATTATTAAGCTGCATATTAAATATAACCTTTGCTGCCAGTAGACACGGTAGACAGCACCCTTGAAGTTATTCAGAAGCTTTGGAACAAAAAAATTCAGTCAAATGCCTTAGTCAGTCCGGTTAATTTTCTTTGCCACTTAGCGGTCATATCAACCGTAAAAGTTTGTTGTATATCAAACAAAAATTAAGTATTTCTATCATAGAAATCTCCTTTCAAATTATCCCTTCCAACTACATATAAAATTTAAATTTAACTAGGAATCACCGTATCAGCAAAATTTTGATGTGTATTAAATTAGTATTGGAAGAATTTATTTTGCATTAATTTTGATCTTTCGAAATTAAATTGATGCTAAAATATTTTTCAGCACTAATCTGAAGTTGACTTGAACTTCCAGCCAGTGGTTTAGCGGTCTATACTCTATAATATTATAAGGACGACTGAGAAACTGTCCACTTTTTAATTTTAATAAAAATTTATAATAACTTATTTTATATAAAAAAAAGAGTGGGTAGTTACGTAATTTTATAATTATTTTATTTAACAATTACAAATTAATTTTTCTTAGTAGCTATAAGAAATTTAGACTCTATTTATCTTATCAAAAAATAATTTTTGTAAAATATAATTATAAAATATTAAAATGACGGGAAAGTATTTTACTTATTTAATGTTAAATATGAAGAACTTAAAGAAAACAACACTCTCTCTTCCAAAAAAAAAAAATTACTTTTCTCTATTTTTAAATTTTCAAGTATTATTTTTTTAATCATCAATGTAAATATTTTTCAATAAAATAAATAGAACCTTAATTACAATCAAAATTCTATCTTGTATAACTGTTACCAATGAAAAAGTTTGAAATTCTAAAATTTTCGCAAATTCCATTCCCTATTTGTTAATCACTTTCTTTTCTTCTTTCAACTTTGTCAATTTTTATACATGTTCTTCTCTCACTTCCTTCATTCTCTCCGCATTTGGCCATATACTATGTGTGAGATTTTGTAAACCATTGCTTCATACTGATACATGTTCTTCTCTCATTTCCTCCATTCTCTCCGCATTTGGCCGTAGACTATGTGAGATTTTGTAAATCATTGCTCCATACTGATGCTTTAATGGACTTATTCTAAAGGCTTTTTTTTCTCCTGAACAAAGGGAGCTCCTCCATAATTACACCAATGCGTTCTAAGAAATTGTGATTTCAAGGGGCAGTGCATTTTAGACTTTGATTTCCACTTTCCATCTCTTTCCTTCTCTTTATATTGAAAATTTACTTATTCTTGTGAAATATTTCTAATACTAAAAATTTCAATATTATACTTGTTTGTATTTTGACAAGTAAGACATCAATCCATTAAATTTTAATGGACACTCAATTATGATATCAAAATACTTTATATGTCAAAATATTAATGAAGATAGTACGAAAATATTTCCCTATTATTAATGTTAAAAAGGTAAGAACTTTATAATTCTCATCATTTTTTGATTGAAAATTTCTACAATTTTATTTGAACAATTAAATTTCTATTTTTCAATTATAATGAGATACATTCTATTTATTTCTTTGTTGTTTATAATCCTATTATTTCATCCAAAATGTTCATAAACAAGATTGATTATCTTTATTTAGAAACTATTTTTTTTTTGTTGAAGGTGTATATACTTGTAAAGTTATTTAGCCCTCTTTCAAAATCCTCCCTTTTTTGGTTGATTTAACGTGCAGAGAAGTGTGGGTAGAGAAAGAGACAAATAAAGATGGAGACAATTAAAGGATTGTATCATCAACAAAAATAAAGAAATTGATGGAAATAGATGAACAATGAGCAAATTTAGAAGATAGAAATTTATGTTTCGTGAGGAAAAAAAAATACTGTAATTATGGGAGAGTTTGGCCACCCAGTCGTGACTCAAGCGTCGATAGAATAATTGAGTGGCTCTGCATGTCTCTGGTCCGATGCAAAATGACGATGATTTCCCACACAAACCAATGGAGAAGAAAAATATGAATACCTTAGCAAGGTCAGCCATTTCAAGTATTGAAGAGGTTTACTAAAATTAATCCAATGATTTTATAAGGATAAGAAAAGACAACATCAGTGGTACAAATGATTCCAAACGATTCCTTATCCTATAAATCATGCGTGATTTAATTCATCAAGCACCATTTCAACTATTGCAGGAGAAAGAAAAAGAGAAGAAAGCTATTGATGGAAATGGTTCTCAGAGAGAAGAAAAAGGATAGAGATGAGAATACCTACCATTGATAATTTTCCCGATGCAAATTACATGGGACTTGCAATGACTACAGGAATCATAAAGGATATACAAATTTCAAAATAACGTAAGCAATCAGGGCACGTCAAAACTGCTTAACCACAAAAAGAAACACCCCCCCCCAAAAAAAAAAAAAGAAAAAAAATGAAAAAAGTAGACGACCTCAAATTAGAATATGCTACACGTAAGAGGAAGATTCAAATCTAGCCAAATTTCGGTCACTGTTCATTCAATTCTATCTCATAATAACAATATCAGCCATCATAGTAGTTATTCCACACACGTACGCAATTGCTATGACCACAGTACCTGGGCTCAGACCAATTCCGGCTCCATGTTCTCTCCCCTATGATGTTTGTAATCTGCCCTTTCCTCATATTGATCCAGCATTTATATCACCTTGTGCATGACAATACCTCAGCCCACTACAGCTTCAGACATAATGGTCTAATTCAATTGCCTCAGCAGATACTCAAACGAAGTCGACAATAACAGCAATCAAAGACGCAACAAGCCAATGACATCAAGCGCGGTATTAACCACTAATGTCTCCAAAATGTAGATTCATTTAGCAATCTAGGACTGTTTTAAAGAATTGCAGGGTCCCCTTTGCTGAACTGAAACCCCTCATTGTTTCTACTATAGGTTCAGCACTATCCATCAAATATGGTATACTATCACAGCACTATCCAGCACAATGGCAATTCTCTCATGATACTATTATCATGCATCATTTTAAATAACACATGTCATACATGATTTTCCAGTTTTCCACAAAGCAATCATAAAAAATTTCTTCAGCACTCCCCCCCCCCACCTTTTTTTTTTAAAAAAGGAAATCTTACCATATGACTAGCTCTGGACCGCACACTAAATTAAGGGTGAGTTGTAACCTCGTTTTCTCTCATTTATAACTGGTGAATCCTTATCTAATTTGATATCAAAACGAAAACCAACAGCAACAAGCAACCTCAGACAAATAAATTTCAGCACGAATCAGAATTCAGCAAACAAATACAATTCTGAGACAATAACGAGGAAGAAAATTAGAAAAGACAGTGACCTCAGATCATCTAATCTTCTCCTGGCCACTGCTCTTCTTGGCTGCTTCTCTGACTTTCTCAATGTATCCCTCGATGGGAGGAGTGAGAGTAGCCATAAATCGATTTGCAGGAAACGGAGTTAAATCAGGTACCAATGCAGCCTTTTTCAAATGATCAGGCAACGCTTCAATAGCCTCTTTCTTCAATCTCAACAAGGTCGATTCTGCAGCTTGCCTTGCTCTATGCTTCCTCATCAGAACCCTACTATACTCCTTAGCAAGTCGCCTCCCGTCTTCCACTGTCAATTCATACTTGGGAATCTTGTCAACATCAACCAAACCCAATGAAATCAAATCCAATCCAGGCGTTCCCATGATTGTTTGTGTCTCCGAAACGCTCATTTTGGACTTCGCTTTCGTCTTCATCATGTCAATTTCTCGTTGCCGATCTTTGCTGATGAGACCCATTTTCTCTCTTTCAGCTTCACGTGCTCTTTGCTTTGGAGTTAGGTATCTGACAGGGGTCGGAGCATTGAGGCACTGCTCATATAGCAATTCACGCTCTTGTCTTTCACGGGAGCCTCTGCCACCGCCAACACCGCCGGATTCGGCCGCACCTTTCTTGGTAGTTATTTTTGAACGTTTTAATGGCTGCCCTGCTTTGATCTTCGATTTCCCTTTCGCTGTGCCACTCACGGAACATCGTTGCATGAATTGTGCAGTTGAAGAAGCATCCAGAGACCCTAGCAACAAAGTCTTCAATCTTGTGAGACGAAGCATGCTGCGATTGAAACTTGCAGTGATTCAGCCGAGTGAGAATCGAAGCGTAGGTCGATGACAATGGCGGCTCCGCTCTGCAAGTGCGCTTTCTCAGTGTGGGGAGTTCGCGCTGATTCTCGAGGGGAGGACTGCAATTGGGCCCGGTCCAGCTTTGATGAAAATTTGAACTTATTCAATTCGGCCCTGACATAGATCCGATGGTCCATAGTGCTCCCTGAAGTTTTTGAGGCTGAATGTTTATGACCAAAATATTACCCGATTCTTGAAAAAAAAATCAAATTTATTAAAATTGGAAAGTAAAAACTCGATAGAGTTGAATTTTACTGCCACACTAAAGGCGTGGGATATGTCAATCTTAATTTTTCTAGTTTTTAAATTTCAATAAGCAATTTGCACTTAAAATTGCAAAACTTATGTCAACTTGAGATGGTAAAGGAGTATGAACATTCATCCATTCTAACCCAATCCTATCGAATGGCAAACACAAAACTCAAAGGAAACACGAATTTTGTCCTCCGAAGCCCGTGAGTGTCACTTTCGACTTTCCTGAAAATGCATACTTTCCTGAAAATATAAGATCCCATGAATCAAATACCACCTAAGATGCTTGAGACCCAACCATGTTATTGATGATTATAAGTACGTCAAATATATCCAAAAGGGAAATTCTTATATTAGTCAGACTCATGTTGAATAAATAAAAAATGATTATTAATTTTTATAATTTTTAATTTCTAAAAATTAAAAATTTGATTTTTAATATGTGTAAATTCTAAAAAATAATAATTAATAATTAAATAATAAAATTAATAATTATTCTTCATTTATTACATTTGATTAAAAATAGATATTTTACAAAAAATTCTCTATCAAAACATGTTGTCATATTTACTAGTGCAATCTGATTTAATATTGTCTATGGAGCTTCTTCTTCTTTATGTTTTAAATTTCAATCTTGAATCCAAAATTTAAAATTATATATATATATATATATATATATATATATATATATATATATATTAATTTGTCATTTTTGTTATCATAATACACGCTCAACAAAATATAATATATGAGATAAAAGTGGATATTATAATTTAATTTACTTTATTTGGAATTATAAATCTTAAAGTTAGGTCTTTCTACAATACTCATGGTCAAATTATGAGTACCATTTACCATAATAAAAATGTCAATCATTCAATTTTATAATATAATTTAGACTATAGGCAGAATAAGGTAAAAAAAATGTCTTCAGATACATAATAGAATAAAAAAATCAAAGAAATTTAATAAAAATATTTAAGGGTAAAAGAATAAAGAAGATGTTAGCAATTAAAATTAATTGGCTAGCTGAAATATTGATGATACACAAACAACAAGAATTCAACACTCATAGCAAATTTTATTATAGAAACAATACACATAAATTTTGGCTTATGTTAATGGCCAATTACGTAAAACACACTCACAAAAATTTGCTAATGTCTTTTGTTTTTGCACTCTTCAATTTTTCTCCACTCACAAGTATATTACATTAGCATGAATTGCCTCCCCTATTTATACAACTCAAAGGTTGGTTAAACATATTAAGAAAACTAACTTTTCACAATAGCAAAATTTAACCAAATATCAAGTCTTTAGAAACATCTAATTTTCAACTATTAAGCTTATCCAATAGTTGTAAATCTTTGACTCTTTGACTGTACAACAAATAAATTAGGCCGCCTAATAATCCAGCTATCATTCCTTAATTACTTAGCTTTGAATAGAATGGGTGTGTGTGGAAAATCCTAGCAACTTCAAGTAGTAGTAGCATCTTCCTTTAAACTTGGCTTAATCATTCCAAGCATCTTCTTTAACTTTAAGAATAAATTAACTTTGAGTGGCTTTGTAAAAATATCTACGATTTGATCTTTAGATGTACAATATTCAACCACAATTTCTTTCTCCCCAACCAAATCCTAAATGTAGTGATGTTTAATGTCGATGTGTTTGTTGTGCCCATGAAAAATTGGATTCTTTGTCAAAGCAATTGTTGATTTATTGTCATAAAATATCTTGGTTGGACCATCTTGTTGACGTTATAGCTCACTTAGCAATCTTCATAACCAAATTGCTTAAGTTGCACAATTTTCAGGCTACTATATACTTTGTTTCTATTGTTGAAAAGGTAACTACTTATTGTTTCTTGGAAGACCAAGAGAATATGCCCATACCAATATGAAAAATATAACCTGAAGTGCTTTTTCGTATTTCAGTATTGCCTCCCTAATCATTATCTATGTATCCAATCAACTCTATCTTAATAGCACTTGAATAAAATATGCCTTCATCAATTGTATCTTTAATATATCTCAAATTTTGCTTTACTACTTGCTAATTAGATTATCGTGGTAAATCTATGAATCTACTTATAAGTCCAACTCCATAAACAATATCAAGTTTTGTTGTTGTCATGTATCTCAAATTTCTAACTAATTTTGTAAAATTAGTTAAATTAACTAGATCACCACTGCTTTCTTTGTCAAGCTTTAATCTTTCTTTAGCTAGTGTTAGCATTGGTTTGCATGCTTCCATCTTGAACTTCTTGAAAATATCTCCTGCATATTTCTTTTGTGAAAAAAAAAATTTCCTTCAGATGTTTACTTAACCTTAATGCCTAAAATGTAAGACATTAAGCCAATATCTATCATTTTAAATTCTATAGTCTTATTTTTCCTGAATTCAACCAATAATTTGGAGTTATTTCTAGTGAACATTAAATCATTTATAAACAAATAAACAATAATAATGTCTCTACCCTTATTGGTTTTGACATATAAAGCATGCTCATACGCACTCCTACGAAAGCCATTGTTGATAAAGTATGTGTTAATACATGTATATCATGCTCTGGACGCTTGCTTCAATCCATAGAGTGCTTTTCTCAACTTATAGACTTTATTTTCTTCTCCCTTCTTTAGATAACTTGATGGTTGCTTGATGTAAACTTTTTCCTCAAGCATACTATTCAAGAAAGTAAACTTCACAACCATTTGAAATATCTTCCAATAGTTTTGCATAACAAGAGAAAGAATTAAATGTACCATATCGAATCTAGTAATTGGAGCCAATACTTTAAAGTAATCAATTCCAGGTTTTTGCTTATGCCTTTTCACCGCTAATCTTGCCTTGAAGCATTCTATCTTTCCATTTGGCTTGAACTTTTTTTGTATACCCACTTAACACCAATAGATTTCTTTCCTTTTGGAAGTGTTGTTAATTCCCATGTATTATTTTTCTTGATTGCTTGAATTTCCTCATTCATTGCTTTAATCCATCGATCATTATTGGTTACTTTTTCATATGTCATAAGATCATAATCAATAAATAAGGCATAATAAGTAACATTTTCCTCCTTGTCATTAAGATCATCATCTCGGCTAACTTCATAATCTTATAATTAGGTAGTAAATGTAGCTCTCATTATAGATATCTATGAGATAGTGCATCAGAAGTTGATTCATCAAGACTTATAGTGCCTGTTAGTGGCCTATAATCTTGATTATTTAATTCTACTTCTTTGTTTATAGTTATAGGTCTAAGCAATAATTCCTTCTATTTTTCTAATCAATCCCTCACACCATTTTCATCAAAGGTAACATCTCAATTGATGATTACCCTTTAGGTTATTAGATTATATAACTTGTAACCTTTTATATCTTCATTATACCCAATAAAGATGCATTTTTTTACCTGTTATCAAGTTTTTTCCTTAACTTATCAGAAATATAGGCATAAGCAATGCAACCAAAGACTTTTAAGTAACTAAGGTTGGGCTTTTGTCCACTCTAAGCTTCTTGTGAAGTTTTATCATGTACATTCTTCACAAGACACTTGTTTAGAATGTAAATTGCACAAGCTACTACTTCTGCCTAAAAACTCTTCAGTAAATTCCTGCAATGTAACATACTTCTCACTATATCTATGATAGTTCTATTCTTCCTTTCTACCACTCCATTTTGTTTTAGAGTGTATTTTGTAGTTAGTGCTTAATCCCCTGTTTTCTCAAGAAATCATCATAAATTATGCACCTAGTTCCTCTATTAGTTCTCAAGGTTTTAAGAGTATAACCACTTCATCTTTTAACACATGTTATAAAATTCTTGATTTTATCGTAAGCCTCAAATTTGTTTTTCATAAAATAAACCTATATTTTCCTGCTAAAATCATTAATGAAAGTAATAAAATATTTGTTACCTTTATTGGATAGGACATCCACATAGCATAAGTCTAAGTGTACCAGCTCAAGTGGTTTTGTAGCTTTCCATGCACATCCTTTAGGAAAAAGATCTCGATGCTTTTTACCCATAACACAGGTTTCACATAACTAATTAGGAATTTAGATGATAGGTAATCTTGTAACCCATTTTTTATTTGCAAGAAATTTGATGCTTTTAGTTAAAATGCTCAAGCCATATGTGCTAAGCCAATTATCATTAATAATTATAGCATTGCAACATACGGAAGCACCATACTTGATATTCATTGGAAAGAGTCGGTTCTTTAACATGTTTATCTTTGTTATCAAGCCCATTTTCATATTGTTTATAGCATAACTTCCCTTGTTAAATCGCAAACCTTTCTTCGCTAACTGTTCTACATTTAATAGATTTTGGCATATTCCTGGTGCATAGAACACATTAGAAATATAATTCAAAGGTCCATCATTCAATTTGATGGCAATCTTCCTTTTCCTTAAGATTGCAAGTTTTGAATTATCTTTAAGCTTAACTATTGTTTGGAAACTTTCATTTAAGTTAGAAAATATTTCTTTTTTTCCACTTAGATGATTATCGCAACCTGTATCTAACAACAACTAGTTGTCATTTTCATTGGCTACTACATGACTAGTTATCAAGAGTATCTTCGTATCTTCTTCATTTTCTACTACTCAAGCATGACTCTCTCTAATATTCAATATTTTAGTATAACATTCTCGATTATAGTGCCATACTTCTTATGGTTATGGCACTGAATATGAGATTTGCATTCAGATTGAAAATACTTGTACTTTTTGCATTTGTTGCATTAAAGATTAGATTTATTTTGAAAAGAGCCATTACTTTTTGTGCCTTAACTTGAATTAACTTTAGTGTTTCTCCCTCTTCCTTTGAAATTCTGACATCTTTGGTTATGCTCCACTTTTCTTTGTACAGCTCCTTCATTTCTCACATTTGTTTGAGCTTTTAATGCTTGCTTAATTGTGCCACTTGATTTTTCATTCATTCAAATTTCATGTGACTCCAAGGATGCTTGTAAGTCATTTAACATCATAGTGCTAAGGGTTTTGGACTTTTCAATAGTTGCTACCATGTAATCAAATCTACTTATGAGTGTATGCATGATTTCCTCCATGACTTCTTTCTCTGTTATATTATCACCGTCCATTTGTGAAAAATAATCACAAATGCTCTCATCCATGCCTTGCTCCATCAGCTCGAACTATCATTTTAAGCTTTGTAACCTCATGCTTTTGACGGGATCTGCTCCTTCATATGTTTTGAGCAAAATTTCCTAAGCCTTTTTTACTGTTTTAGCATGGAAGATTTTCTCAAGAACAAGCAGCTCCACAGATTGATAGATTAGAAACAAAGCTTTTTCATTAAGTAGATGATCTTTATCTACTAATTGTTGATTAGCCTTTGATAGTTGTACACCTTCTATTAGTTTAAGAAAACCTTTTTCTAAAATTTCTCCATAGCTGCACTTTTTAAATATAGCTCCATCAAGCATTTCTACATGGCAAAATTGGTTTTGCCATCAAACTTGAAGATTACAACTTATATCTTTTGAAGTTAGTTTGCTCCTCTGCTCGTACTGCCTGCTGCTATCTTGGTATAACTAGCTTTGATACCAGATGTTAGTAGTTAAAATTAATTACCTAACTAAAATATTGATAATACACAAAGAACAAGAATTGAACACACACAAAATTTTATTATAGAAACAATACATACAAAGTTTGGCCTATGTTAATGGCCAATTACATAAAACACACTCACAAATACTTGCTGGAGTCTTTTGTTTTTGCACTTTTCAAATTTTCTCCACTCACAAGTACATTACATTAGCATGAATTGCCTTCCTTATTTATACAACTCAAAGGTCAGTTAAACATATCAAGAAAATTGGCTTTTTACAACAGCAAAACTTAAACAAATACCAAGTCTTTAGAAACATTTATTTGTAGTTATTAAGCCTATCCAATAGCTATAAACCTTTAACTCTTTGACTTGACAACAAATAACTTTAATTGCCTAATAATCTAGCTATCATTCTTTAATTACTAAGCTTTGAATAGAATGGGTGTGTATGGAAAATCCTAACGACTTCAAGTAATAGTAGTAGCTAAGTTTAATTCTAATTTCTAATAGAAGATATTGATTGATTTATAATAAGATTAATGTAGATGAATATGTCTCTTAATTAAAGGTAGGTTTAATGAATTTAATTTTGGCTTATTGTGAAAAATTACCTACCAAATTATGTTGGTTCATTATTGGGGCTATTTTACTTGTTTATAGATGGACAATCCATGCAAAGGTGCTCGATACAAATGTGGGACTTGTAGGGAAAAATTTGAAAATAAATGGTTAATATTTGATATGTTGTAATTTATAAATATTATTAAATAATTATATTTGTTATGCAGAAATTTGAACAAATATTTATCATCTTCTTATTTTCATAATTTTTTTTCTTATCTTCATAATTATTGAATAACCATAGAAATTTAGAAAATATATCTTGAATTATAGGAATTGAAATCTTACATAAAGTTTATAAGTGCACAATGAAGAATAAAGGTTGGAATATAATTGACGCCTTGATGTTCTTTCTTCTTACTCCCCTAATTATTCTAGTGTTAGTATTAGACAATGAAAATCTTTGAAATTTAGCTTATTTTCAGTTTTGATAATTAAATGACAAATGACTTTATCTATTAAAGAACCAAACTCTTCACTTTCTTCTGTTAATTTAAGAAATTTCATTTTTCTATCTCAAGTAACAATTCAAGTATTAAAGTTACTTATTTCTCCTATCAAGATAATATGAAAAGCTCCTACTAACATTTGGTTAATGAGCATCATTACTTCTTAATATGGGACTTTCACAATTAAGATCATATTTATTTAGTAAATAAATATAATTATGGTTATTTTTATTTAGTAAATAAATAGATAATTTAATATATTTACTATAGTTAATAAGATTTAATCACATAATTAATAAAATTTAACATTTCATTTAATAGAATTTAACTACTATACTTAATAAGATTTAATCGCATATTTAACAAGATTTTTTATGTGACCATAAAGGTTACTTATTATAATAGGTCTAAATTTAGAATGAAGTCAAAAGGTAAATCTTAATATCTATTAAATTTGAGACTTGAAAATGATACAAGAGTAACTAATTTAGTAAATTTAGATTAGTCTTTTGGGCAAATAAGTTAAGCTTAATAGTTGTTTTGAGTTAGTCAAATTTAAGATGTGATAAATGATAATAAAGCACTTACTAATCATATGCTTTAGTTTGTGTAAATTTTGAGACATAATTTAATAACTTAATAAGGATGTTAAACTATTTGAATGGGAGATTATACAAATATTTAAGCTTAATATTTGATAACTTTAATATATATCATGAGTAAATAAATATTCTTACTTAAAAGGAGAGCACCCAAAAAAAGAGAAAAAAAAAACAAAAGGAGCAACTCATTTCAATAATAATGATTTATAAATTCATTATTATAAATGAGTTCATTTATTAATTTAAAAATTATGACAAAATAATGATTTTAATTTATTTGCAAAAGCTTTATTTAAAACCTATTTAAAGATGCATGAAATTTAATTAAAAATTAAATTTTAATGATATTATGATAAATAAAATATAAAATGAGAGTAGAGCTTTTAATATGTATTTATAATAAATGAAATAAATTCCAATAAAATTATTGGTAAATTTGATAAACTTTATCATGTCACAAAGGGAATTAAAACAAAATAGTAAATAAAATGAGATGAAATTAAATTATTCTAAACTTAAGTCTAAATAGTATTTAAAAATAAAATAAAATTTATTTTTAACCATTTCAAATAAGATATATTTTACATTTTCAAAAATTATAATTGTAAAAAAATAATAAAGGAAATAAATATAAAGTAATTATAAAAATATAAATTATTTTTAGTTGTTTCAAAACATTAGTCCAAATAATTAACTATGGAGGTGTTTGAAAAATGACTTATTGAATGGTTTTTAGTTGATCTAATCAAATTAGCTGATTAACTTACTAATAAAGTGATTTTGATATTTGGCAATTAACTGATTTCAAAATATTAGTTCAAATATTGGGGGCAACATTTTGAAATAATTATTTTATAAAATAATTATATTAATATTAATTGATTTTTATATTTTTAACTTTGTCCTTTATATAAAAAATTATAATATTATTTTTACATGAATATTAAATTATTATAATTATTAATTTCTTAAAATAATTAATAACTATAAAAATTATATTAATTTAGTTTTAAAGAAATATTTAATATATAATAATTTATAATAATATAGTATTTACAAGAAAATTTAATTTACTAAGTAATATAAATAATCCAAAATATTAAAAAAATATTCATATAATTTATAAAATATATTCATACTTTTATATGTCATTTTATATACAAATACTAATTATAAATACATGACATTATCAAAAATTCTTATTTAAATAATTAATATAATTAATTAATTAAATTATTTAATATAATAAATTATTAACTAATAATTAATTAAATCAATTAATCGTTAATATAATCCGTCAATTGTCAAAAAGGCTTTACCAATTCATTATCACTTTCTTGTGTATCCGTAATGCTTAATCCGTTAATTGTCAAAAAAGCTTTACCAATTCATTATCACTTTCTTGTGTATCCGTAATGCTTATGTTATACAAAAAAACACTAATTTAGAGTCATAATATTTTGAAGACCGAAATATCAAAATTGAAAATTAAAATCAATGAAAATAAGTTAGTCTTTAGCCAAGGAGGTAACGGCTACGCTTCCATATAAAGGTGCCTTACATTTGAACTCCCACGCTTGAAACCGTCTCTCAGTGTCCTTCGAAATTTCAGCGTCAGCAACCAAAATCACTCTTTTCTTCGTTTTCTGTCGCTGCGACGCCATGGAAGAGCAAGGCAACAACCACAACCACACTGCAACTCCAACCACCAACAATGGCGGCTACGTCGATACGAGCAAAGCAGAGAAAGCTGTGTGGCTCATGAAGTGTCCACCCATTGTCTCACGCTGCCTCCGAACTCCACCGTCTGATGGTTCAGACCCGTCTCGCCCGGTCGCCAAGGTTGTGCTCTCCGTCGATCCTCTCAACCCAGATGCTTCTCCGCAGGTAATCATGCTTGTTATTCGTTTAAATTGCACTCTAAAACTGCCATATTTTGTCTAAAATGGTTCTAAATTGTGGTGATTATGGATACTAGGTCATCAACAAAAAAAAATACCGATAAATATGATAACATACAGTTCTTATAGGGAAAAATTGAAAAATATTATTGTTGCTGAGGGCGTTGCAATCGCAACAACTATTAAGGTATGCAATTTCATACAATGGTGTGCAATATTATTGTTGAACCGCTATCACAAATGCTCTGCTTTTGTTCTATAGTATTGCCCTGCAACTATGGTTTTAAATTGCTTTGCAATTGTAATTATCCGGCAAATAACAAAATTAGGAAAAAATACATAAAAATGTTTTGTTTGAAACAAAATTGTGGAAAATTGGGATTGTATTGCACACAATATTATCAGTATGAATCATAATGTAAAATTATACATGCAACAATTGCATTTATATTTATAATTGCCATATTGTAATTACTACAGTTTAAAATTATGATGTAACCGTTGCTAACTGCATTTTGTGAATTTTTGAGCTTGGATGACTTTTCTGCCTCAGCATAAGTTGGTTTTTGAAACCTTGTTGTTTTAGTACTCTCGAATTTATTGGCTGATATAATTTCTACAGTTTCATGTTTTTACTCTTTGCATGCACTTTTGGCCAGAAAATGTCATTTTCTTGTTAAACAGTTGAAAAATATACATTTCGTATCATATGTATCACCTCCATTAACAAAAGGTACTTCACATGATAAAATATTATACTTTGTTCATTGTAGTTATTTACTGCTTACGCTGTTCTTAATTGAGGACACAAAACACAAACTCAGAGTTTTCTCTTGAATATTTTACTGATTGTGGCAATGAAGTTGGGGGTGTTGAGCTCTTTTTTTAGTTGCTTGGAACAGTTAGGAGACCCGAAAGCTTATATATTCATCAAACACGTAATTTCAACATAAGTGAACAAGGAATATGATATTGCTACATGGCTATTTATTTATTATAGAAAAAGCATTTTTTATAATATCGATTGGTTATCAAATTGATAAGCTGGAAAATTCTTTTGTGGAAGTTAACAAATATTATATAATTGTTAAGCCTTGCCTAAAAGCTTAAGGAAACTAGGTTGGTTGAAGCATCGGAAGCAGTAAAAATGACAAGATGCAAGTTATAAATATTGATAAGAAAAAACTAAAGCACCAATGGGTGCATTTGAAGGAAGTTAAACGTTATAAATATATCAACTGGGTGAATGTTTATCTCTTGTTTAAAATCAGAAAGGGAAAAAATGTAGAATTTAACTCATTAGATTCATGAACAATTTTACACATGAATTTAATTTTAAATGAGTTGAATTTTTTTTTTTGTAAATGATTTCAACTGAGAGATTACTTTTGCAAAATCTAATGTGTGCTTCAAATATCATAATAGATAGCTTCTCCAGAATTTTAAATTACATTCCATCAACCTAAATATTGCTATTGCAACATCATCTGTTTCTTTATTTCAATTGATTGTTTGGTTTGAATGTTCAGTTTACCATGGAGTTGGCTGGAACACAAGCTGGACATGTACCCAATGTTTTTGCTATGGATATGAATAAAGACTTCATTCCCATGTCTGTGTTTTCAGAGACACCACAAGGTAAATATGCTTCTTCCATTGATGACGCATGTTGAAATTTTATTTGTGTGAATAGAGTTATTCTGTCCCTTGTAGGATAGTGGTCTAGACCACTTGCACAAAGAAGAAAACTTCTAATGAGGACAATGAGCAACCATTGGAAGATATTTCAATACTTAATGGATATAGGGGAAGGGATGCCGAGAATGATTTCCTATTAAGTAGGGATATACCTAATGTCTTTATGATGAAGAATAAAAATAAAATCAATTTTATTAGCAATTAAAAGTTCAGCTTTTGTTAGAGTCACAATTAGTAGTATTCAGTCAATAAATTGAATAAGTTTTATGAGTCACTGAATCTGTTTTCTTAGTGATTTAAAGGTATCTTTTCTAAGAGTCACAACCATTTGTTTTTAGTCAATTGATTAAATTAAGGGGTTTGATTTATTAAAAGTAGTCATTAATTAATCATTAAAGGGTTCCCTTGGTTTTAGATGCCTAAGGTAAGTAGAAGCTTTTTCATATACTTCTCAGCATCTTGATGGAATATTACGAGTTTTAGTCTTTATCTTTTAATTTTCAAAGTTGTTACCTTTGTTTATAGGATTAAAATCTGAATTGTTTAAGATTTCTATCAAAGAGGTGGACCCCTCCCATTTCCCAACCCTTTGTTCCTAATTTTCTCAACACAACTTATATAATAATTTCTTTCAAATTCTCCAAGACATCAGTTTTGGTAACAAATCAAGGTCATTCCTTGTGGGTTGTAAATCATCTCAATGGCAACAAGAAGTGGAAGAGAATATAGGGGTACACTTACGGATTGTGAAAGAGATGACTTGTTGCTATAGATTATGCAAGAAACAGATAATATTTCTGATCAAAATGCTAGTCTAGAAACTAAGATAGAAGGCCTCAGGTGAAGGCATTCATGCCTAACCCTTCTATTCAGATGGCACCTCATCAACATCAGAGGCACAATTTGCATCCATTGCAAATTCATACATCCAAGGTGTTAAAGACAAACGGTAATCCAAGTTTTTCTATTGGCCAAACATGTAACTCAATAATGAGTCACTTTCGATTGAACACCAATCAATGTTTGGTGTACCCTTTGTCATTGATGTGCCTTCAAATTCCAAAATCTATTCAAAAGCATCTAATTTATATGGAGCTAATCAGCAGTGAAAATCTCACTTTGGCGAACATATAGTTGAAGACATTCATGTTTACAAGTTAAACAATATTGGACCTGCTTCTATATCTGCTAATAGTAGAATAGATGATAATGCTGGAGTTGAGTTGTTCTTGTCTTCATTGGTAACTTGTCCAAGGACATACATTCCTAGCGATCTCTTACTCATCCTTTAGAGAATCATGAAACTAAGGATTGTGTTTCGTTAGTCATTATAAACTTTGAGCTGCAAGTTTTATACAATGATGATTAGGGAGCAGAACAAGAGGAGGATAATTGTTCTGTAGCAATTCCAAGTCACCTACAACTCCATTCTCTAAAATGCCTGAATCTAAGCTTTGGAAGTTGGCTCTGACAAAAATGCTGCCTTCTCTAGATCTAGGTCATTTACATCAAGGGCCCTAAAATGTAATTTGGAGGGAACTTTTGCTGCTACTAGACCTGAATGTCCTCCAAACATGGCTGTGCATCCTTTCTCCCAAATCCCAACCTACTCTTCCTTTGCAAAATTTCACTAATAGGATTAGCTATCCAATCATCCTTCAAAACCATACCTATACGCATATGCCATCAGCTTTCCAGCAGGTTTTTGTTAATACTAGCACATATCATCAGTGTCAATGTGGTGCTGTTGCATCTGGATATCATTGGGAAACTTAATCAACATTCCTGGATGAAACATCCCTTGGAATCCACTTGTTTCCCCTTCTAGCACAACTATTGGCTACAATTATGTAATAAACTCCCAGTACAAGGACAACATTATTAAGAATTCATTACAGTAGAGCCGATGTGGCTTGGAATAAATAGTTTTTTGCCAGATGGAAGGGGAAGCCCATCTCAAAAAAATACTTGGATTATTGCTAATGATTTTCAATGTCAAAACCTAGAATTCTTCAAGAGATACTAAGCCCTGAACTCATTGGACAAGTTCTGCTAGGCAGGAGGGAATTGATGAAGAATAAAAAACTTGAAATTGTTGGAATGAATGGCTTAAGAAAAAATATCTCAGCCTTGGTTCTTTATATAGCAAAATTACAATCAATACATTTTAATGCTAGAGAATAAAATCCCTAGAATTATGCCTAAACATTTCCTCATTTTTTCTAATTACTAAGTAATTACAACATAGTCAACTAATACATATCAATTACATTTATTACTATTTAATACTCCCCCTCAAGCTGGAGCATATATATCATATGCACCAAGCTTGTCACATATGTAGCTTATTCTTGGGCCTCAGAGGGACTTTGTGAGCATATCGGTCAATTGGTCATTTGAGTTCACAAAATTTGTGATAATTTCCTTTGCAACAACTTTCTCTCTTATGAAGTGGCAGTCAATTTCAATATGTTTGGTTCTTTCATGAAAAACAGGATTAGAAGCAATATGTAATGCTGCTTGATTGTCACATATAAGCTCCATAGGACCAGGTGTATAAAGTTTAAACTCATGTAACAATTGTTTTAACCATACGAGTTCACAAGTAGCTAATGCCATAGCTTGATACTCTGCTTCTGCACTTGATCTTGCCACTACACTTTGCTTCTTGCTTTTCCAAGAAATTAAATTTCCTCCAAAAAGAACACAATAACCTAAAGTAGAGCGACGATCATCTGGAGAACCTGCCCAATCAGCATCTGAGTAACCAACAATTCATGTGTGCCCTTTATTCTCATACAACAAACCTTTGCCTGGATTTCCTTTTACATAGCAAAGAATTCGAACAACTGCATCCCAATGAATATCACATGGTGAGTTGAGAAATTGACTCACCACACTCACTGCAAATAAAATATCTGGTCGAGTGATTGTGAGATAGTTTAATTTTCCAACAAGCCTGCGATATCTTCTCGGATCTGAGAACGGTTTACCTTGATTGGGTAATAGTCTAATATTTGGATCCATAGGAGTATCTATAGGTTTAGAGTTTATTAGTCTTGTCTCATCTAAAACATCAAGAGCATATTTGCGTTGAGAGATAGAAATGCCACAATGGGATTGAGCCACTTCAATGCCAAGAAAATACCGAAGTTTTCTCAAATCTTTTGTTTGAAAATGATGGAAAATATGTTGCTTAAGTCGATCTATACCAACTTGATCACTTCCTGTAATAACTATATCATCAACATAAACTATGAGATATATAGATTGAGAGGGAGATGAATGGTGATAAAAAATAGAATGATCTGCTTCACTTTGACACATGCCAAAATCTCGAATAACTTTAGTAAACCTCTCAAACCAAGCTCGAGGGGACTGCTTAAGACCATATAGAGATTTCTTCAAACGACAAACAAGACCAAGCTCCCCCTGAGCAACAAACTCCGGAGGTTGCTCCAAATAGACTTCTTCGAGGTCCCCATGTAAAAATGCATTTTTGATATCCAATTGATGTAGAGACCAATGATTAATGGCTGCAAGAGATAAAAAAAAGCGAACAGATGTAATTTTGGCAGCAGGAGAAAAAGTATCACCATAGTCTAAGCCAAAAATTTGAGTATATCCTTTAACAACCAATCTAGCTTTCAATCGGTCTATTTTTCCATCCGGGCCAACCTTAACAGTATACATCCAACGACATCCAACAGTAGATTTATTAGATGGTAAAGAAACCAGATCCCATGTGCCACTAACTTCTAATGCTGCCATCTCATCAAGCATTGCTTGGCGCCATCCTGGGTGAGAGAGAGTTTCCTGTATAGTTTTAGGAATAGAAACCGAGGACAAGGCAGAAACAAAGGCAGAATGAGGGGCAGATAAACGATGATAACTCAAAAAATTATAAACAGAATAAGGGTTATGAGTGGAATGAGTACCTTTACGAAGGGCAATAGGAAGATCAGCAGGTGGATCTGAGGTAGGAGATTCTACGGGACCGAATAGTGAGTCAACAGGTGGATTATCATCATCAATTACTTGAGGTGCGTTTGGACGAAGGCGTCGTTGATAAGTGATAAGAGGCCGATCTTGTGGTGAATTTGAAGGGATTGAATTAAGGACTGGTAAGGGCAAAACCTCAAATATGGAAATAGATTCTCCAGAAGAAGAAAAGAAATAAGAAGTTTCGAAAAAGATAACATCAGCAGATATAAAATATTTCTTTAAATTTGGAGAATAACACCTGTACCCTTTTTGTAGTCTTGAGTAGCCCACAAAAACACATTTTATCGAACGAGCTGATAATTTATCTTTGCCTGGAGTAAGATCATGAACAAAACAAGTGGACCCAAAAACACGAGGAGAAAGCTTATACAAAGATTCATTAGGGTATACTAAAGAATAAGGAATTATATTTTCTAAACCAGATGAAGGCATGCGATTAATTAAATAACAAGTTGTTAAAATAGTATCACCCCAAAAATGAAATGGAACATTAGCATGTAATAATAGAGTTCGTGCAGTTTCAACTAAATGATGATTTTTTCTTTCAGCAACTCCATTTTGTTGTGGAGTGTGAGGACATGTTGATTGATGAATAATGCCTTGTGATAACATGAAAGAAGTAAAAGATGCAGAAAAATATTCACGAGCATTGTCACTACGAAGTATTTGTATATGTATTCCAAATTGGGTACGAATCTCAAAAACAAAGGATTTAAAAATTGAAAATAATTCAGAACGATCTTTCATCAAATATAACCAAGTACATCGAGAATAATCATCAATAAAAGTTACAAAATACTGAAAACCTAAAGTAGTACTGACACGATTAGGACCCCATACATCTGAATGAATTAAAAAAAATAAAGACTTAGCTCGACTAGCAGTTTTAAAAGAGAAAGAACTACGAACATGTTTACTGAGTTGGCATGACTCACAATCTAAAGACTTCAATTTTGAAAGATTTGGAGCCATTCTCTGTAATTTTGAAAGACTCGGATGACCCAAACGGCAATGAATTAATTTTGGAGACTCTGCAGCAATACAAGTAATTGATGATGTTGGTTGAATGTAATATAGGCCTCTTGACTCATATCCGGTACCAATCATCTTCCTCGTACCCCGATCCTATATTAAAAAAGAATAAGAAAAGAATGTTACAAAACAATTAAGAGTTCGGGTAAGTTGACTGATAGAAATTAGGTTGAAGGGAGAATTGGGCATGTAAAGAACAGATTGTAAATTTAGAGAAGAGAGAGGTTTAGCTTGACCAATACCATAAGCGGATGTTTTAGAACCATTAGCTAATGTAATTGAAGGAAGCGATTTAGCAGTGCAATCAAGATGGGTAAAAAGAAATTCATTACCAAATATGTGATCAGAAGCTCCTGAGTCAAGAATCCAATGATCATGAGATGCAGAATGAGATAAGCAAGCAATAAAATTACCCGTGTCTACAAGGGATGCAGAATGCGTCTGTTCTTGTTTGGACGCCTTGTATTGAAGAAGCTGTTCTTTCAAGAATTCTTGATATTCTGGATCAGAAAAGAGAGAAGATTGATCAGTTGATTTTGAACTAGATTGAACTACATTGGTAGAACCAGATTGAACCACATTAGCTGATCGAGGAGGTCGGCCATGTAAAGCAAAACATCTATCTCGGGTATGTCCTGACTTATGACAATAAGTGCATTGAAGTCGATTGCCTCGACGACCACCATTACGTCCTCCTCTATTGTTGCGTCCACCACCTCGTCCCTTTCCATGATCACTAGCATGTGTCACCAAGGTAAAGTTTTCAATATTAGTATTTGGAGTAGTCGAAACGGTCGAAGTGGGTAATCGTAATAGACGGTTGATTAACATTTCTGTTGTAGGGACCTCTGCATTGCCCAATGTCTGTTGACGGAAGGTGTCAAGATCAGAGTTTAAACCAGCAAGAATTAAAACCATAAGAAACTTATCTTGTTGTTTTTCTTGCTCTTTAATATCAGTAGTGACAGGCAAAAGTTTCTTGTATTGAGCTATTGTTGTTTTGGCAATGGTAACATAAGAAAATAAATCTGACTCTTGTTTTAAATCCTTCAATCTGGTCACAATTTCATATAGTTGTTGAATATCATTGGAGTAGAGATTCTTGGCTTGCTCCCAAAAAGTGTAACAAGTGTCATATGGTTGAAAAATAGGCAGCAAGCTAGGATCAACAGATTGCCACAGTATCGCACATAATTGTGCATCAATCATACTCCACTCGCGCTGTTTATCAGCTGGAACATCTTCAATTTTTGTAGTCAATTATTCAGAATATCCTTGCCCTTTAAACCATAATAAAACAGAAGCACTCCATGAGGAATAGTTGGAACCATTCAATTTTGCAGAAGTAATTGTTGGAGTACTAGAGAACGCAAAGGAAAAGATACTGCCAGAATTATTCAATTTAGATGTAGACATGATAGAGGGTAAAAGAGAAAAGAAAGCCACTGATTAAGAAAGGTAGAAAGAGAGGTAGGGAAAAGGTGCTGTTTGGTTTGGTTTGGTTTGTCTGGTTCTGTTCTGATCTTTCGTTTTTTTTTTTAAACGGCTGGTACCAACTTGACAAAGAAAAGGGATATGGTGATTGGGCTGGCAGAAAGAAGAACACGGATGGAGTCAGGGAGAGGAGGCGAGTAGCTTACGGTGGCGTGTGCAGTACACGCGCGTCTGGAACGGTGGCGCGTGGAAGCCACGCACGTCTGGGAGTGGCGCATTAGTGACGCGCTAGCTACGGTGGCCGGAAATTCGCCGGCGATACTGATTCTGGCAGTGGTTTTGGAAAAATTGAAGTGCTGCCCCGTGAATCGAAGAAATCAGATCTGGGTGTGTTTGTGTTTAAAAAAAAAAAAGAGGGAAAAAGGAATTAGAATGCAGAAACAGAGTCCCTCAATGTGAAGGCTCTGATACCAACTTGAAATTGTTGGATTGAATGGCTTAAGAAAAAAATATCTCAGCCTTGGTTCTTTATATAGCAAAATTACAATCAATACATTTTAATGCTAGAGAATAAAATCCCAAGAATTATGCCTAAACATTTCCTCATTTATTCTAATTACTAAGTAATTACAACATAGTCAACTAATACATATCAATTACATTTATTACTATTTAACAAAAAATGTTAGTTATAATCAAATATCTTAGTGATTAAGAGATTTAGATTCATAATTATGTATATTTAGCCAGTTCATTAAATTGATTTTCTTAGTCAATGAATCTGTTTTTTCAGTGATTAAGATGTAACTTGTCTAAGAGTCACAACCATTTGTATTTAGTTTGTTGATTCAATTAGGGGGGTTTATTTTTTAAAAGTAGTCTTTAATTAGTCATTAAGGGTCCCCTCGTTTCCAGATGCTTAAAGGGTTATAAATATGAGCTTTCTACATCCTTTTGAGCAGCTTAATGAAATGTTACGAGTTTTAGTCTATAGCTTTCAATTTGCAAAGTTGTTACCTTTGCTTATAGGCTCAAAATCTGAATTGTTTAAGATTATTATTGAAGGAGATGGACTACTCCCATTTCCCAGCCCTTTCTACCTAATTTTCTCAACATAACTTATTCTGATCTTCACAACTTTATATAGAGGTGCAGTCAAGGTTAAAAATGGTTCAAGAGTGAAGTAGGCTGTAAAGCTGGTGATTAGTTTGGATACTATTAACGTGGGATAATATAATACAGGGTTGTGTAGTCTAGAATGATCAAAGTTGGGGGAATGCCAAACTTTTTGTAAGCTTGAAAGGCATTACTAAGAATTCAAAAGAACCATATCTAGTTATGCAAGTAGTTTTTGGTTCATCCCTCTTAGTGATCCGAACTTGCCAATATCCTGACCTCAGATCTATCTTTGTGAAGTAGGTGGTCTTCCTTAGTCTATTAAACAAATATTGAACCAAAGGGATTAGGTATTTATTTTTTACAGTCATTTTGTTTAGGGCTTGATACTCCATGCACATCTGGAGTGAGCCATCTTATTTTTGTTGAAATAATACTGGCGCACCATAAGGAGCCTTGAAAGGCTGAATGAATCCCGCATCCAACAATTCCGTCAATTGCTTTCAAAGTTCCTATAACTCCAGTGGGTACATTCTGTATGGGGACCAAGTAAGGGGTTTGGCACCTGGTTTTAGGTCAATCTTATGATCAACTCACGTCTTGAAGGCAAAGTCCTAGGAAGTTTAGAGGGCATTATATCATGAAATTCCTCAAGCAATTTGGGAACTGTATCAGAGGCATCTACTTTTTTGTCATGCTTTATTTCAAAGATAGCCCCTAGGTAAGCACATTTTCCTTTTTTTAGGCCTTGCCTGAATTGTAAGGCTGGCACCATTTCTATCTTATGTGTAGTTTTACCTTTGTGTGTAGCATTTCCAACCAAAATGAATTAGGAACTATTGTCATCCATTATCAACATTCCTCTCAAATGTGGTAATAATCCAATTTTGGCATTCAATATAAAGTCAATACCAAGGATAATATCAAAATCGGCTAAAGGGACTATCATCAAGTCAATTTGTCCTTTCCAATTTCCCATTTGAATGGCAACATCTTTGGCCATTTCAACGATTGGCTGTGCTTTAGAATTTACTACTTTAATTTTGCTATATATCTTCCCTAAATTCAATTTGAGGGTCCTCACTATGCATTTAATCATGAAGTTATGTGTGACTCTTGTGTCAAGTATCATAGTAACAAGATGGTTATTAATAATAGTATCAAAATACATGAGAGATGTGTTACTAGATCCCTTGATAGAGCGTAAAGTATTTATTAGCTGCAAAGAATTAACTCTGGATGGTCTTTCTGACTCTAAGCTTTCCATTCCAATAACTAAGATCATGGCAAAGAGCTTTTCACATTTGGGACAATCTCGAGTAATATGAGTTTTGTCATAAATGAAACAACCATAAGATCGAACATCTTTTTGCCTTTGTTGCTTTCCATTTGTATTGGTTCCTTTTCCACCATCGTTTTTATTTTTCTTGTTTTTAGCTCAGTTCTTATCTTTGCTCTTATCTTTATGTTAGTTTTTGGATCTGCCTTTGTTGGGTTTATTCATCCAAAAATTTGTTAATCCATCAATAGTAGCAATAGCAAAAGGAAGGTTTTGAACTCCTTGCCTTCGCAATTCCATTTGGGCCCACAATTGCAAACCCGGTATGAAGTTGAAGAGTTTATCTTCATTTGACAAGTTTCGAATATCTAACATTAATGAACTAAATTTCTTCACATAATCCCCAACTGTGCTAGTTTGTTTAAGATGCTTCAGTGCATCTCTTGCAACTCAGAATGTGTTACAAGGAAGGAACTGCTCCTTCAGATCTATCTTCAAGTTGTCCCACGTTTATACATCTTCCTTGGACTCGTTCTCCATTTGAGTCGTCCACCATAATTTTGCATCATCGAAAAGGTACATGCTAATAATGGAAACTTTCTCATCATCTGGAATTCTAGCGGCCTTGAAGTACTGTTCCATATCTTATAAGAAAATTTTCAGATTCTTGACATTTCTATTACCTGTGAAGACTTTAGGATTTAGAATCTATGATTTCAAAGTAGCACTAGCATTTTGTCTGATAGATCTATTTGCCACAACTTGTTTCAGAACAAGCAATTTTACATCATATCGAGATGTACGGGTCTGAATGGTTTCTTTTGCCCTTAGCAATTTTGCACCTAACTCCACACAACGAGTTTCAACTTCTGCAATTCGACCATTCAAGATAGTAGATTGTGTTTCTATTTCGATTACAAGTTTTTCATAGATGTTGCATAAAGAAGGATGATTTTCCACTGAAGGTGCTCCAACAGTCTCCTTCAGACCGGATAGTTGATTGTTTGTGTTACCACTAGCCATATTCAGAAATTTTACGGAAGCCGAATGTAAAACGTAACCCACCTCGAATATTAATTGTCATAGGATTATTTCTCACTCATGAAATTGTTCTGTGATGGCACCAAGTTTTGTTCTTGATCTTAGCCAATTTTCCTTATTGGTCACTCGTCGTGTTTAGTTTGATAGGGAGCGTAAAATGTAAATAAATGGGACAACCAAAATACAGAGAAAAAGTCTCCAACATTTTATTGATCTTAAAATTCAATATGAGGAATATTACAAAACTATTCCTATACAATATGCTAGTTTTCTGATTTACAATAGGCAATTTATAGATTACAAGATTACATGCATGATTATCACCTATTTGCCAAATGGCAACAAGCCACTAATTACATTGTTATTTGAATGCCACATAACTGCTATGCTGTCAAACATGACCTTTGGTGGATATTTATGCCAATAGTCACAACCTTTGGCTGAATGCTTGTGCCAATAGACACGTCTCTTGGTGAATAATTCTTGCTTGAACCAATCATCTAATTTGCCCATGCCAACAAGCTCACCCAAGCCTACCTTTCCTTGCCTTGCCAATGTCCAGCTAATTTACCAAGTTTCCTGAGAGAATAACACAACCCAAGGCTGGTCATGTTGCTTCTTTAAGCCGACAATTACTAAGGGTTTGACAAACTACCCCCATAAAAAAGAGCCAATGTCCTCATTGGAATGGTCTCATAGTAGTTTTCACTTTGTTTTTAAAATTGCCTGTGTAGAACTTTTTTCCCAACTAGCTTCTGACTTTGGCATGCCTTTCCATTTCACTAAGTAAAAATCCATCTATTCTTCTTACTTCGGCCCTCAACTTGGTGGTCTAAGATCCTATCAACATCCTTTTCAAACTGATTCCTGATTGTAGGAGGAGCTCTAACAATGTTGCTTCTTGAAGGTTCACTAATATCTTCATGGAAAGGTTTCAAAAAGCTTACATGAAAGGTAGGATGAATTTTAAGTTTGTCTGGTGGATCCAACCTATAGGTATCTTCCCTAACTTTCTTTATGATTTCATAGGGACCATCATGCCTTAGAACCAAGCCCCTATTTACTGCCTTGCTATTCATTTTCTTCCAAATTTGTGGTGTGAGTTTTAACAATACCTTATCCTCCACTTTGAATTCTAAGGGTCTCCTGCCTTTGTCTGCATATTTCCTTATGTATTTTGTTGCATATTTCCTTATGTGTTTTGTAGGTTTGTTCAGATTGTCACCAGCCTCCTTAAGCAACTCTTGCTTGTTTCTAGCAAATTTGTAAGCTACAGGATGCTTACCCTTAATTCTTTGCTTGGCTATCTCATAAGGTATTGAGGGTTGATGTCCGTTAGCTAACTTGAAAGGATTGAATCTTGTGGAAGAGGACTTGTGCAAATTATAAGAGAATTGAGTAGCATCTAGGAAATCTACCCAATTTTTTTAAGTTTTAGATACATGCTGTCTCAAATACTCGTCCAACAATATATTTACCCTTTCCATTTGCCCATTTATTTATCGATGGTTTGTTGTGGAGAATTTTAACTTAGATTCCAACATACCGAATATTACAGTCCAAAATCTATTAGTGAATCTACTCCTAATCACTAAAAATGTCCTCTAGCAACCCGAAGTATTTTGCTACATTCCTAAAAAAGAAGAAGTCAACAGTTTACTCTGCTGTGCAGAGATGTGGAGTTATAATGAATATAGCATACTTTGAAAATCTATCCACCACTAGTATAGCCATTAATTTTAGGAAAACTAGAAATGAAATCCATCGAAATAGATATGCATGGTTTTTTTGGAATTTGTAATGGTTGTAGCAATCCCACTTCCTCTTCTCTTGTTCATCTAATTGGCAAATGCCACAAGTTTGGACATAAGTTTTTTTCTTATCTTGCGTATTTGGCCAAAAGTAGGAACGAGACAAAAGAGCGTGCATTCTTTGTATGAAAAATCTGTTTCCCTTTGTATGAAGTAATCTATTTTCAATCCAATCCTTATAAACAAGCCTATCATGTACCTCCTGAATTAGTGTTTGAAACATTTGGTTAAGTTTTACATTGATACATTTGGTTAAGTTTTGCATTCGACTTTTGCAAGATTTCTAAAATATGGCTATTGGTAACACAAGTAATCGATTGTGTCATTTGGAGGAGATTGTTGGAGCACCTTTGATGGAAAATCCTTCTTCTTTATGCTACACCTATGAAAGATTTGTGATCGAAGTAGGAATGTAATCTACTGTTTTGAATGGTTGGATAACAGAATTTGAAACTCATTGTGTGGAGTTGGGTGTGGAATTACTAAAGGCAAAAGAAACCATTTGAACTCTTACATCTCGATATGATGTAGAATTGCTTGTTCTAAAATAGGTTGTGGCAAATAGATTTGTCGGAGAAGATGCTGGTGCTACTTTGAAACCATGGATTCCAAACCCTAAAGCCTTCACAGGTAATAGAAATGCCAAGGATTTGGAAAATTTCTTGTGGGATATGGAGTAGTACTTCAAGGCTGCTAGAATTCCAAAAGATGAGAAAGTTTCCATTACTAGCATGTACCTTTTTGGTGATGCGAAATTATGGTGGAGGACTCGAATGGAGGATAAGTCCAAGGAAGATGTACAAATGTGGAAAAACTTGAAGAAGGATCTGAGGGAGCAATTTGTTCCTTGTAACACATCTTGGGTTGCAAGAGATGCACTAAAGTGTCTCAAACAAATTGGCACAATTAGGGATTATGTGAAGAAATTCAGTTTGTTAATGTTGGATATTAGAAACATGTCAAATGAAGATAAACTCTTCAATTTCATGTTGGGTTTGCAATTGTGGCCCTAAATGGAATTGCAACGGCAAGGAGTTCGAGACTTTCCATTAATTATTACTGCTGTTGAGGGATTAGTAGACTTTCAGATGAATAAACACGATGGAAATGACAAAGGCAAATCCAAAAACTAAAATAAAGGTAAGAGCAAAGATGGAAACTGAGATAAAAACAAGAAAAATAAAAAAGATGGTGAAAGGGAACCAATACAGATGGAAAGTAATAAGGGTAGAAAGATGTTCAATCTAGTGGTTGTTTTATTTATGGTGAATCCTATATTGCTTGGGATTGTTCCAAATGTGAGAAGCTCTTTGCCATAGTCTCGAATATTGGAATGGAAAGCCTAAAGTCAGAAGGATCATCTATAATTAATCCTTTGTGATTAATAAATACCTTGTGCTCTATCATGGGATTTGGTAACACATCTCTCATGTATTTTGATGTTATTGTTAACAACTATCTTATTACTATGATGCTTGACACAAGAGCCACACATAATCTCATGGTTGAGCGCATAGTGAGGGCCCTTAGATTGAATTTGGGGAAGATATCCAACAAAATTAAAGTGGTAAATTTGGAAGCACAACCAGTTGTTGAAATAGCCAAAGATGTTGCCATTCAAATGGGAGATTGGAAGGGACAAATTAACTTGATGGTAGTCTCTTTAAATGATTTTGATATTATTCTTGGTATTAACTTTATGTTGAATGCTAAAATTGTAGTATTACTGCATTTGGGAGGAATTTTGATAATGGATGACAATAGCCCCTATTTCATTTTGGTTGGAAATACTACACATAAAGGCAAAATTGCACAAAAGGTAAAAATGGTGTTCGCCGGACAATTTATGCAGGGCTTGAAAAAAGGGAAAATGTGGTTACCCGGCAGCTATCTTTGAAATGAAGCCTGACAGAAAAGTAGATGTCCTTGATATAGTTGCCAAATTGCTTGAAGAATTTCGTGATGTGATGTCTTTTAAATTTCCCAAGACTTTGCCTCTGAGATGTGCAGTTGATTATAAGATTGGCCTGGAACTAGGTGCTAAACCCCTTGCTTAGCCCCCATATAGAATATCCCTACTGGAGTTATAAGAACTTTGAAACCAATTGACGGAATTGTTAGATGCAAGATTCATTCAGCCTTGCAAGGCTCCTTATAGTGTGCTGATATTATTTCAATAGAAGTAGGATGGCTCACTTTGGATGTGTATGGATTATCAAGCCTTGAACAAAGTGACTATCAAAAACAAATACCCGCTCCCTTTGATTCAGGATTTGTTCAATAGATTGAGTAAGACCACCTAATTCACAAAGATAGACCTAAGGTTGGGTTGTTGGCAGGTTTGGTTTATTGAAGGGGATGAACCAAAGACTACTTGTATAACTAGATATGATTCTTTTGAATTTTAAGTAATGTCCTTTGGGCTTACAAATGCCCCTGCAACATTTTATAATATTATGAATGATGTATTCCATGATTTCATGGACAATTTTGTAGTAGTATATTTGGATGATATTATTATGTATAGTAACTCTCTTGATGAGTATGTCTCTCATTTGAGGCCATCGGGTATCACATGAGATGGTAAAAATAGATGAAAGGAAGATCCAAGTAGTGTTGGATTGACTAGCATTGTCCAAAGTAATTGAATTACTCTCCTTTCTTAGTTTAGCTAAGTATTAGAGAAAGTTTATTCAGGGCTATTCCAGGAAGGTAGCACCTCTTGCCGATTTGTTGAAGAAGGACTAGAAATGGCATGGGTCAGAAAAGTGTCAAGAAGCTTTCGAAAAATTGAAATTTGCTATGGCTAGTGAACTAGTGCTAAGGTTGCCTGATTTCAAGTTACCTTTCAAAGTGCATATAGATGCATCCAATAAAGTAATTGGTGGTGTTTTGATTTAGGAGAACCATTCGGTAGCCTATAAGAGTTGGAAACTAAATGAGGCAGACCAAAAATATTCTGCTAATGAAAAAGAGATGCTTGCGGTGACACATTGCTTACGGACTTGGAGAGTTTACTTGTTGGGAATTAGGTTCATAGTGAAAACTGATAATGTTGCTAATACTTTCTTTGTCACACAAAAGAAATTGTCTCCAAGACAAGCTTAATGGCAAGAGTTTTTGTTTGAATATGACTTCTAGTGATACCATAAACTTGGTTGGCATATCCTTTTTGCAAATGCACTATGCAGAAAGGAAGTGTAGGAGATAGTGACTGTACTTAGCGATGTCCATTTTGATTTTATTGAGAACATTAGAGAAGCAGCCAAGAATGATCAAATGTTACAAACACTAATTCAAGAGGTATAGGATGGGGTTGTTCGTAAGTATTGACTTGAAGATGAGTTACTTCATACAAAGAGAAACTAATTATTCAACTCTAAACATGGCGGCCTTTGACGAGAACTTTTGAAAGAAATCCATGACCCACAATGGACTGAACACTTAGGTAGGGAAAGAATGCATGCTCTTCTGTGTCATTCCTACTTTTGGCCAAAAATGGAAGATGAGATAGAAACTTATGTTAAAACTTATGGCATTTGCCAATTGGATAAACCAGAAAGGAGGAAGGAAGAAAAATTGTTACAACCATTATAGATTCCAGAAAAACCATGGATATCTGTTTCAATGGATTTTATTTCTGGTTTTCCTAAAACTAGTGGCTTGAGTTCTGTGCTAGTTGTAGCGGACAGATTTTCAAAGTATGCTATATTCATTGTGGCTCTACATCCTTGCACAACAGAGTAGACTGCTAACCTCTTTTTCATGAATGTGGTAAGATACTTCAGGTTGCTTGAGGACATTATTAGTGATAGGGATTTTAGATACACTGGCAGATTTTGGACTGCACTTTTTGGTATGTTGGGATTTGAGTTAAAATTCTCCATAGCAAACCATCCACATATGGATGGGTGGACGAAAAGGGTAAATGCATTGTTGGAGGAGTATTTGAGACACTATGTATTTGCAACTTAGAAAAATTGGGTAGATTTGCTGGATGTTGCTGAATTCTCTTATAATCTACATAAGTCTTCTATAGGATTTAGTCCTTTTGAGTTGGCTAATGGACATCAACCTTTAACACTTTATGAGATATCCAAGCAAAGAATTGGGGGTAAGTGTCCTGCAGCTTACAAATTTGCTTGAAATAAACAAGAGTTGCTTAAGGAGGCCTGTGACAGTTTGAACAAACTTACAAGATGCATGAAGAAATATGTGGACAAGGGTAGGAGACCCTTAAAATTCAAAGTGAGGGATAAGGTATTGTTGAAAATCACTCCATAAATCTGAAAGAAAATGAATAGCAAGATAATACACAGGGATTTGGTTCCAAGGTATGATGGTCCCTTCAAAATCATAAAGTTGGGGAAGTTGCCTGTAGGTTAGACCTACTAGATAGACTTAAAGTTCATCCTACCTTTCATGTAAGTTTTCTGTAACCTTTCCATGAAGATGTTGGTGAACCTTCAACGAGTAACTTTGTTAAAGCTCTTCCCATAGTCTAGAATTAGTTCGGGAAGGATGTTGATAGAATCCTAGACTACTGGGTTGAAGGCCAAAGTAAGAAGAATAGGAGGACTTTTTACTTGGTGAAATGGGAAGACATGCTAAAGTCAAAAGTTAGCTGGGAAAAAAGCTCTGCACTATGGCAATTTCAAAAACAAATAGAAGACTACCATGACACCCTTCCAATGAGGATGTTGGCTCTTTCTAATGGGGATAGTTTATCAGACCCTTAGTGACTGTCGGCTTAAAGAAGTAGCATGACTAGCCTTATGTTGTTCACTTAGGAAGCTTGGCAAATTAGCTAAGTATTGGCAAGGCAAGGAAAAGGTAGGCTTGGGTGGACTTTTCAGTGTGTGCAAATCAAATGCATGGTTCAAGCAGGAAGCATTCACTAAGAGACGTGTTTGTTGGTACAAGCATTCAGCCAAGAGTTTTGACTGTTGGCACAGATATTCACCAAAGGTTGCGTTTGATAGCACAATAGTTATGTGGCATTCAAATAACAATGTAATTAGTAGCTTGTTGCCATTTGGTAGATAGGTGGCAGTCATGCATGTAATCTTGTAATTTATAAATTGTCCATTGCAAGCTAGAAATTTGGTAGATTGTATAGCAATGGTTTTGTAATATTCCTTCTATTGAATTTTGAGATTAATAAAAGGTTGAAAACTTATTCTCTATATTTTAGCTATCCCATTTATTTACGTTTTACTCTTCGTATCAAACTAAACATGAGTGACCGGTAAGGAAAATTGGTTGAGACCAAGAACAAAACTTGTTGCCATCATAGAACAATTTTGAATTGATTGCTCGAAGTAGGTGCCTAAGTAGTTGGTAACCAGAAATGAATGGATGGACACTTGCTTGAGTGATGGACAAGTGGGGTTGTCCCTGAGGATTGGTAATTGGATGGGTGATTTTTGAGAGAATGTCCTAGTGTTTGAAGGGAGTGGTTAAATTAAGTTGTTGTCACTTTGATAGCTAATTAAAGAATTCCCATCTTGCATTGTCTGACATAATGTTACTAAGATTGCTCAGCATTTCTGGCTGTCTAATCTTAACAATTTTATACCTTTTTTCTGGATGTATATATATATATGTCTACTTCCATAGCTGTGAACATGAACCATTATCAGTCTATATTGATACCATTTATGATGAATTTGACTTTCTAATTACACTAGTGCTATTAACTTATAAGATCATCACTTGTTCAACTGTGTACTGCAGCTTTATTGTGCTTAACTTTGTATTATGAAAAGGGAAGTTGTAGGACATGTAGGTAGTAGGCTTTTAGTTGTCTGATAACAAAGGGTTTTAGGGTGAAGCATAGGTTTGATGAGTTTTGAGGTAGATTTAGGCGAGAAACAGTTGTAGGCCTGAAAGGAAAAGGGCTAAGAGATTTGGACTGCTTAGAATAAGAAATATAATAGAATTTAAGAATAAGAAGAAAATAAATCTGGGAGTCAAACCTAAGGATTGATTGCATCAAACAACCAAAAAAACAGGCATACAGCTGCATAATTTCAAACTGCGTTGAATGCTTTAAAGAAAATCCTATAATCATTTAAATAGACACTTGTGGCTTATTCTCAAAGAATATATAATAAATAGAACAATACTATTTGTTGGTGGGTAAGATAGGCCTCAGCTTTTCTCCATTTTCTGGTCTAAAACATTTAAATTTCAAAGATCTTTCTTAAAACATATTGGCTTCTCCTGAAAGCTTCACAAGTAAGTAAAACTGTTGCACACAGAACTAACACAAGCTACGTAACTAAAGTTAAATTCGATGTAAACACTAGATAAATTCTTTTTCAATATTATAATATGAGAGACAGCGAATTAATTCTTAACAATTTTTGCCCTTTATTTCAATAAATGTGAGTTTATATGCACAACAATCACTTCAGTGCTTTACTAAGAACTACCAATGCATTCTTTGATTTCCTCTGTTTATTTTCTTTGAATAATTAATAGCTACCCATCATTCAATTTTATGAATTAGTAATAATAACATAATTAGCTGATAAGTTGGTGTCAGCAATTAAACTTGTTGAACATTTACAATGATAAAGAAGTTTAGAATAATGAGCATATGTAGTCAATAATATGGCAGTCCTTGGGGAGTAAAATTGAAAAAAATTGTGGTTTCAAAACCTAGCATAAAAGTTGTTAATAAATAGGTTCCACATCTATTATATTCTGCTATATGTACCCTGTATTATAATATATATAGTGACTGCCTAACTCAGTTGAGGATATGGCAATACAAATTTCTCTCTTAATTAACATGGTATCTAGAGCCTTCTAGTAATCCTTCTCCTATCTCAATCAACAACCCAACTTCCAATTCTCTCTCTCTCTCTTCTTCCTCCTTTTCTTTTTTTTATTTTTCTTTTATGCGTGACTAAGGTCACGGTGGGACCAGCGGCACTCTAAGCCGCTTAATGGTGGAAGCCCAGACCTCAAGATTGCTGTTTGGTGGCGGCGTACGACGGCGTATGGAGGTGGAGACTAGAACAGCACTGTTTAACGCCGTGGAAGCAGAACCGGAACCGGTATAGAAGGTCTGGGTACACCAGACAACAGATCGGGCCGAGACGATTCCGACTAGGCAGCGAGTGGCATCACACGCATGTGTACGGAGGCGCGTGAAGCCCACTTGCAGAGGCATGCAACGGCGCGTGGAGGTGCGTGAGGCATCTTCAGGCGGCGATCTTCCATCTGGCACTGTTTCGGAGGACTCTGAAGGGTTCTATAAGGTTGGTTTTGCAGTTTCGTGTCTTTAGGTGGCATTTTCTATTTTCTGGATAATTTTCTTCTGGTTTTTTGCTGTGCTGGCTGGATATGGATACTAGTTCTGATTTCATGAACAATTCTGGGGGTCCCAATAGTTCTGGAAATTCAAGGAGAGAATTTAGATCTAATTTTTCAGAATTATTACCTGTTGGTGGAAAAATAACAGAGCGGAAGTTAGATATTGAAGGACGACAATATGTTACTTGGAAAAGAGCAATTGAATACTATTTTGATGAAGTTTGTATGACACATCACCTTACTCAAGAGCCACCCATAGAAGATCCTGATCAACAATGGATCATAGAAGATCGTCGGTTGTTCAGGTTGGTTTGTAATACTTTAACTACTGACGTTGAAGATAACACAGCTCATTGTCGTACTGTTAAGGAGTTATGGGAGTCTATTGAAGGCCTATATTCGAAAAAGGATGATCTGAATCAGGTATATGATTTGACTGTGTCCTTGTTTCAATCAGATGAGAGAGGTAAGACCAATGCTCAAATTTATACTGAGTTCAATCGTATTTATGAACAATGGAATTCTCTGTTGCCTATTACTAGTGATGTTAATGCAATGCGTTCTCAACGAGAACAACTAGCTGCTTTGTGTTATTTGATGCGTTTACCTCTTGAGTTTAGCACAGTACGACAGCAGGTCTTATCTAGTTCTGAGCCCCTCACCCGAAAAACAGCTTATTATCGAGTTCAAAGAGCATCCAAAGATATTTCTTCCTCCTCTCCATCTTCAAATATGAATGAGTCAGCAGCATTAGTTGGCTCAGGTGCTCGTGGAGGCTGTGGTAATTCTAGAGGTGGTAGGGGAAGAGGAAGAGGGCGAGGTCATTTTAATGAAGGAGGAAGAGGAGGTGATTGGCAGAATCACTCTAGTGAAGGAAGGAGAGGAGGTGATTCAGTTGTGATTTGCTATCATTGTCAAGAATAAGGACACATCAAGGAATTCAGTCCGAAGTTGGTAGGAAGGAATACCCAGCAGTCCAGGTTTGCTCATATGGCACGATTCAGAAGGCAATGGTAAATTATTATCTGATAGCAAATATGCTGAGTACTTACAATTAAAGGCCTCTGTACAGCCGCCACCCACCCAACCTACTGCCACCATGGTTCACACAGGTAATCCTATTGCATGTCTATCCCATTCCAATTCTAGATGGGTCATTGACTCTGGGGCTACTGATCATATGACGGGTCAAACAAGTATACTATCTTCCTTTACTAATTCTCATCCTTCACATGTCACTTTAGCTAATGAGTCTACTGCTTCTGTTGTTGGAAGTGGCATGGTCAATCTCACCTCTGATATCTCTTTATCCAATGTTTTGTGCCTTCCAAAATTTCCCTTTAATTTACTTTCAGTTAGCTAAATTACCCGTGCTTATAATTGTGGTGTTTTCTTCTTTCCTGGTTATTGTGTATTTCAGGATCTGTTGACGAAGAAGATTTTTGGTAGAGGATATGAATCTGGGGGATTATATGTGCTGGATGACAAAGTTTCTCAACCAATCGCTGTTGCTGCTGCTACCCCCACTCTACATCAATTACACTGTCGCCTTGGCCATCCCTCGTTGCTCTCTTTACGAAAATTATGTCCTAGTTTAGCGTCTGTGTCTCATTTAGATTGTGAGTCTTGTCAATTTGCTAAACAACATCGCCAATTTTATGTTTCTAGAGATAATAAGCGGGTTTCATTCCCCTTTGAGTTAGTACATTCAGATATTTGAGGGCCTTGCTCAGTTATTTCAAAGTCTGGTTTTCGTTATTTTGTGTCTTTTGTGGATGATTATTCGAGAGTGACTTGACTCTATTTAATAAAAAATCATTCAGAGTTGTTTAATATTTTTTGTACTTTTCATGCTGAGATTACAAATTAATTTCAGACAACTATTCGTAATTTTCGCAGTGATAATGCTAAAGAGTATTTCTCTTCACAGTTTTCAGCTTATTTGTCTCAGCATGGTATAATTCATCAGTCTTCCCGTGCTGTCACTCCATAACAAAATAGAGTAGCTGAATGAAAAAATCAACATTTGTTGGAAGTTTCTCGGGCACTTTTATTTGAAATGAAAGTTCCTAAAGTTTTTTAGGCAGATGCAGTTTCTATAGCCTGTTTTCTCATCAATCGCATGCCTTCTTCTATTCTTGGTGGTCAGGTACCTTTTTCTATTCTGTTTCCTTCTAAGCCTTTTTTTTCTATTTCCCCCCGTATTTTTGGGTGCACCTGTTTTGTTCATGATCACCGTCCCCAGGTATCAAAATTGGATCCTCGGTCTTTGAAGTGTATTTTTCTTGGCTATTCTCGTACTCAAAAAGGATATTGATGTTTTTCTCCTGAGTTAAATCGTTATATTATTTCTTCTGATGTTTCATTTTTTGAGTCTACCCCATTCTTTGGGCCGTCTCCCTCTTCCTCCCCCTTGCCAGACTCAGATCATGTTGATGAATACTTCCTTGTCCCTCCTTCTTCATTGGACTCACAAGTTCCTCCACCACAAAATTTGGTTTGACCTTCAATTTAGTTTGTTTATTCTCGTAGAGTGCAGGTACCACCAGCAGCTCCTCCACCGGTCATGCAACAGCCATCTGATCCAGACTCGCTTTCCTACGGTCCGTTAGCTTCATCTTCTCTACTGGCTTCTTCCTCATTAGATCCTCCTCCTGTGTCTTTTGATTTGGATCTTCCGATTGCTCACCGAAAAGGTATCCGTACTTGCACTCAGAAAGGTAACCCTTACCACCCTTATTTCATCTCCACCTATGTCTCTTATTCTTCTTTACCTGCTTCTTCTTGAGCCTTCATTGCTTCTTTAGATTCTATTATTATTCCTAAATCCTATTTTGAAGCTCTTTCTCATAATGGGTGGCGTGCTGCTATGGAGGAAGAAATGACAGCTCTTGAAGCTAATCAGACATGGGATCTTGTGCCTTTACCTGATGGTAAACAATCCATTAGTTGCAAATGGGTATTTACAGTCAAAGTAAATCCGGATGGTTCTATTGCTCGTTTAAAAGCACGTCTAGTTGCTAAAGGTTATGCTCAGATCTATGGTGTTGATTATTCAGAGATTTTTTCCCCTGTGGCCAAGATTACTTCTGTTCGTTTACTCATCTCTCTTGCTTCTACTCATAATTGGTCTCTTCACCAATTAGATATTAAAAATGTATTTTTACATGGCGATTTGAATGAGGAAGTGTACATGGAGCAACCACCTGGGTTTATTGCTCAGGGGGAGTGTGGCAAGGTATTACGTTTAAAAAAATCATTATATGGGTTGAAACAATCTCCTCGAGCTTGGTTTGGGAGATTCAGTGAAGTAGTGACAGAATTCGGAATGAAGAAATGTGATCATGACCACTCTGTGTTTTATAGACAGTCTAGTTCAGGTTGTATTCTTCTGGCTATATATGTTGATGATATTGTGATTACAGGGAGTGATAAGTTGGGGATCTCATAATTGAAAGCCTTTCTTCAGGCTAACTTCCAGACTAAGGACTTGGGAGCGCTTCGGTATTTTTTAGGCATTGAAATTGCTCGAGGGCGAAAAGAGATTTTCTTATCTCAAAGGAAATATGTGCTTGATCTCTTGAATGAAATAGGAATGATTGGAGCTAAACCATGTGAGAAACCTATGATTACAAATATTAAGCTTAATCCACAAGATGGGGAATTACTTGAAAATCCTGAACAGTACAGGAGATTGGTGGGAAAATTAAACTATCTTACTATAATTAGGCCTGATATTGCCTTTCCAGTAAGTGTGGTTAGTCAGTTTATGAACTCCCCAAGGACTTCCCACTGGGATGCTCTTACACACATTTTGAAGTACTTGAAGAAAGCACCTGGTCGAGGAGTCTTATATAAAAATCATGGTCATTGAAGAGTAGAGGCTTTTTCTGATGTAGACTGGGCCGGATGTCCTATAGATCGGAGATCAACTTCTGGGTATTGTGTATTTGTTGGAGGAAATCTTGTGTCATGGAAAAGTAAGAAGCAAGCAGTTGTATCTCGCTCCAGTGCAGAATCTGAATACCGAGCTATGGCTCATGCTACATCTGAACTTGTATGGATTAATTATCTTCTTCAGCAACTTGGCATCAAGACTCATGGGATTATGCAATTGTGGTGTGACAATCGAGCTGCTACTCACATTGCCTCAAATCCAGTTTTTCATGAACGAACTAAACATGTAGAAGTTGACTGTCATTTTATTCGACAGAAGTTACAAGAAGGAATTATTAGTCTTAGACATATTAGAACAGGGGAACAATTAGCTGATTTATTTATTAAAACTCTTTCGGGAAAACGGGTTGATGAAATTTGTAACAAGCTGGGCATGATTGACATCTATAGCCCAGCTTGAGGGGGAGTGTTAGTAAATAGGTTCCACATCTATTATATTCTGCTATATGTACCCTGTATTATAATATATATAGTGACTGCCTAACTTAGTTGAGGATATGGCAATACAAATTTCTCTCTTAATTAACAAAAGTAACACTGGGCACAATATTCCGATTGCAAGCTGCAATCTTAAATTGTGATATGATGAAGGGTTTAAATTTTAAAATACATTGTCTTGCAAGCCCTGAGAATGTTATGCTTTGAAGCTTGAACCCTGAAGATATGATAATGTTAGGGTTTAAAATAAATATATTTGCTAAAATTCAACTGAAACAGTTGAAATTTCTGTCATATTGTAGGAAAGTTTGCCGTTGAAGGAAAAATACTGAATAAATTTGACATGAGGCCCCATAATCAAAACATAGAACAATATGGGAAACTCTGCCGTGAGAGGAATAGCAAATATACAGTAAAAAATAGACAGATTCAGGTTTTGTTTTATTTTGTTTTATTTTTATAAATTGATTTCATCCCTATTATAATCCATGAAGTCATTTTCTTTGCCTTTGGGTTCTGCTAAATTTCATTTTTCAGGTCATTGACAATGATAGTGGGGCTCATATGAGGCCATTGCCTGGGATGATGTCTTTCTCGACTTCTACTGGAACCACTGTAATGGCTTGTTCTCATTGCATTTTTGTTGGCAGAAGATGCTTTTCTTTATTCCTTAGGTTTTTGTATTATACTATATTATATTAGATGAAATTCTATTAAATTCTGGAGTAAGGAAAAATCTTTACTTCAATTTTCTTACTCTAGAAGGAGAGATGTTATAAAAGAAAGAAATGGAAGCCACAATCATACGGATTTTACCTGTGTGGAGTCTACTTTTTTTCTTTATTTCTGCATCTTTACTTCTGGGAGATATTTTGAAAAGTCAGATGTTTTGATATTATGATTGAATGAATGCTAAAATTAAGGTGGTTTTCTAATTTGTCAAATTATAAAAAGCATTAATACTTTCAGTACTATGGAGGTCTGGAAATATTTCCCTACTTTTAGAATAAGGATTTAGTCCAGTTTTTTCTTGATGGATGTGATGTGAATTATAAATACTACTTCTATCCTTGATAGAAGCTTCTTCTGTGTTGGGTGATTAGGAAAAGAAGAAAGCTCCAGCTAAAGGAAATGAGACAAAGAGAACAAGAAGGGATCGTGGGGAAATGGAGGCAATTTTGTTTAAACTTTTTGAAAGGCAACCAAATTGGAGTCTTAGACAACTGATACAAGAAACTGATCAACCTGAAGTATGTCTTCCCTATAATATGTTTCTTTTAAATATTCTCCCCCTGCTCTATTTCTTTATTGAGAATGTGGGAAAATATTAAAGTAATGGTGGTCCATAACTCTTTCCTTCTCTCTTTATTGGATTATAAGTGTTTTCAGCCATTAAATACAATTAGCCTATGTTTCTACTGCACGAAAAAAGTGATTCAAGACTAATGAATAGTTGTCACAATCCATCGCGCAATCACTGTAATGTGATGACATCTACTGTTGTTTTAGGACCTTTTCCCATGCATTGTTATAAGTTCAAACTCAGAACGAAGTGGGTTACTGATTTGTTGCTCTTGTTATCATAGGGTGAAAAAAAAAAAAAAAAAACAACTATTGTGGGCCAACTGCCGCATACTACACATCTCATTAGATTATAGATGATTTAGTTTTGATGCTTTAGTTTGAGTAGTGACATGTCCACATCTTGTATTCATGTCTTTTTACAACTGGATTCTACTGTGGAACTTCTTACACTGACAGGAAGTGCATCGGACTGAATGGAAATTAAGTGACGTGGGTGTATCATATTTCTGTTAGTTTTATCCTTCTAAGAATACCTGCTTGATGTGACATTATTGTTTGCAGCAATTTCTGAAAGATATACTGAAAGAACTTTGTCAATACAATAACAAAGGAACTAATCAAGGTACATATGAGCTGAAGCTTGAATACCGAAGATCTGGGTAGAAAGCAGTTATCTGCACGTTGGTGGTATATATGAGAATTTGTCACCTTCTAAAGAGAAATATTTGCATGAACCTGATTTACCGTAAACTTGAGGAAAGAGATACACTAGTTGTAAAATCCACTGGCATGTATGGAACTTGTATTTACAGTGCCTATTTTCCTCAAGTTCTCGATAAATCAAGTTTAAACAAGAAGTTCTTTCCTCTCCAAGGCCTTTCCTTTGCCTGTGGGTCTTAAGTTGATTCTTTTTGTTTTATTCAGTGCAAGAAATAAGCAGTAGAACAGTGGGGTTCCTTGCTCCGACTGGTTTTAACTGAATTATTTATGACATCATCTTTTTTTGGGCTTTGGTTTCATTCTTGTGCAATGGATGTATTGTGGATATATTTACATCATTATTGGTTTTTAAGGTAACAAATATCCTCACATCATTATTAAATTCTTTATGTATTTGTTCTAAAATTTATAACCTTACTGTTTTTCTTTTCTTTTTTTTCAAATTAAATTTGTTTCATATGCTTTTGCTGAGATTGGGTAGGGTGGCTAGTCCACTTCCCCGCTCTTCCTGGTGGTCTTGTTTGCTCCCTATTTTTCCTTGGCTCCCAAATTAAGAACGGGAGAGTGAGTTATTGTCAAACTACATGCCGAGTCCCACCGCTTAGGAGTGTAAACAAATTGAATTATTTGCTTGCGAGCTTCTCACTTCTCAAGTTTAGCTTGTGTTAAGGTTGGATTTGAATGTATTAAAATTGGATTTGTTAAGTAGAGCAGTACAATTAGAAAAAGAATAATTAAGATATAATTAATTACATTTTGTATTTTTCATATTGGTAACCAAATATATAGCAGCTTATAATTATTTTCAAATAACATATATAGTTACAATTATTATCTTTATTTTTTATTGAATGTTCTTAAATATTTAGTATTTTTTTGTAATTGATTAACTTTCTAAAAGACTCCACATCATGCATAGATTTAGTGATGCAAACAACTTGAAGAGAGAATGATAGCTTACTTCTGGATTGAATTTTGTAATTTGTAATGATTATTCTTTTATTATAAAGATAATTGATATTTTGGAATAATTTCAAATTTTTATTCACAAGCCTGACACCATTTGTTATTTTTTAATCACAACTGTACAAGCATACGTAGCTTAAAAGTCCCTTACTTAATACAAATAAATGATACTTTTCAATGTGAATGTCTTTTGGTAAAATAGAGGAAATTATTGTTTTTTACTTTTGATTCATAATAGCACAAACCAATTCCACCACATTGGTGAGTAAAGTACTAAAATATGTTCTCTTGCACTCTCATATCTGCATTCAATTAATGTGGAAAGACTAATAATATCATAATTACAAATAAGAATATATAAAATTTCAAATAACGTATATAGCTATAATTATTTTCAAATAACACATATAGTCATAATTATTATCTTTTTTTTTATTAAATGTTCTTTCTCAAGTATTTAGTCTTATTTGTAATCGAATAATTTTCTAAACGACTTCACATCATGCATAGATTTAGTAATGTGAACAATTTGAAGAGAGAATGATAGCTTACTTCTAGATTGAATTTTGTAATTTGTAATATAAAGATAATTGACATTTTGGGATAGTTTAAATTTTTATTCACAAGCCTGACACCATTTGTTATTTTCTAATCACAAGTGTATAAGTATATATGGCTTAAAAGTCCTTTACTTTATACCAATGAATGGTATTGTTCAATGTGAAGTGTCTTTTGGTAAAATGAAGGAAATTATTGTTTATTACTTTCTATTCCCAATAGCATAAACTAATTCCACCACTTTGTGAGTAAAGTACTAAAATATGTTCAATTAATGTGGAAAGACTTATCACAATTACAAACAAGAAATATAGATTTTCAAATAACATATATAGTTATAATTATTTTCAAATAACATATAATTATTATCTTTATTTTTTTATTGAATGTTCTTTCCTAAGTATTTTGTATATTTTGTAATCAAATAATTTTCTAACGATTCCACATCATGGATAGATTTAGTAATGTGAACAACTTGAAGAGAGAATGATAGCTTATTTCTCGATTGAATTTTGTAATTTGTAATGATTATTCTTTTATTATAAAGATAATTGATGTTTTGATATAATTCAGTAATTTGTAATTTTCTAACGATTCCACATCATGGATAGATTTAGTAATGTGAACAATTTGAAGAGAGAATGACAGCTTATTTCTCGATTGAATTTTGTAATTTGTAATGATTATTCTTTTATTATAAAGATAATTGATGTTTTGATGTAATTCAAATTTTTATTCATAAGCCTGATACCATTTGTTATTTTCTAATCACAAGTGTATAAGTATACATAGCTTAAAAGTCCTTTATTTAATACAAATAAATGGTACTTTTCAATGTGAAGTGTCTTTTGGTAAAATAAAGGATATCATTGTTTGTTACTTTCGATTCCTAATAGCACAAACCAATTCCACTACATTGGTGAGTAAAGTACTAAAATATGTTTTCTCACGCTCTCATATCTGCATTCAATTCATGTGGAACGACTAATAATATCATAATTACAAGCAAGAATAATGGATTTCTACATAAAAAACGATAAGGAATAAAGTTAAAATCTTTATAGAAAGGTGATTTGCTTTAGAGAGCCTATTGTATATTGAGTAGAATAATACCAAATAAATCACAATCACTAGGATTCCAAAAAAACTAGAAATACAAAAAGGAAATTATGTGAGCAAAAAGATCAAATGAGCCTAGACAAACCATTTGGCATGATGATCTAAACAAATTACAAAGTAGTTGTAACAAATCTACTCAATTGCACGTTTGGATCAAGTTTCGAAGAAAAAAATAAACAAAGCATCAAAATCTTTAAAACTGATTAATACCTTAAAAAATCTAGAGCATTACCTTAATTAAAATCCTATGCTATTGTGACTTCAAAGATAATAGAAAACCGAGTTGAAAATAGACACATTACTACCCTTACTAAGAAGCCTAAAATTTAACATTAAAAAGAAGCAACATTGGATATGGATAAGGAAGAATTAGGGATAGTATCGGCGGCATAGCCACTTGTCCATATGTTGAACCTAAGGTTATCAAATTTATGACATTACACAAATTCCTAACGTCTTGCAAATTCAACTTGAAAAATTGACTTGTAAAATTGGTTGAGTTTAGCCATCATAAAAGATACAACCACATATGCATGTATAAAATATAAAATGCCATAAGTTCATAAAAACTAATTGAAATTTAAAAAGAATAATGACATAAGAAAAAGACAATACAACAATTATAAGTGATGTGAAAAATATTTATTATATTTTTTCCTCCTATTTCTTATCTCTTCATGTGTTACACATGCTTATTTTTACAAAATTAGCCTTGTTTTATAATTTAAGGTTAGTTTTATAATGTTCTGAATTTATTTAGTTAATACTAGATTTTGATACTATTTTTGTTTTACAACTGTATCTTAGGCTATGGATGTCGGATTGGGGTGATCTTTGCATTATTGAAAAGTTTAAAGAAAACTCTACACTTTAATATTTTGGTTAAGACGTAGTTTAGACTCTTTGAAGCCCTTATTTAATTGAGAATCTAAAGTCTTGTTTTGGCCTTAGTTGAGCTAGCTTCAATATTTAAGCCATATCTAGAATTATAGAGTTCTAATTAATGTGAGACCATAGCTCAAATCTTCATAACAACCAACTCTACAATTTTTATTTTATGATTTATCCCAATTATATTCTTTTAGTAGTATTATATTAGTTAGAAGTCAGATTTGTAGAATTTTCACTACTGTAACTCTTCAAGTTAATTGCTTTGTAAAAATAGGTTATGGACTTCTAAAAATTAGAAATGCCCCATCTTTATAATCTTAAGAGGTATAAAATTCAAGTTTAATAGGGTTTTAGGTTAATTAAGTTAAATAGGAGGTAGAGAACTCATAAGACACAACACTCTAGATAGAATTCAATAACACAATTTTCTCTTTTCTTCTAACTCTTGTGTTCTTTAGCCATGAAAGGATAAATTTGAAGTTGATTCAATAATTTTAATTTTTTTCTACTAAATTATGAGATCATGATTTTTATTGTTAGCTTTTTCTAATTAATTTTTCTTTTTCCCTAATTACTTGTGCTGATTTCTTGAAATTATATGTGTTGGATATTGATTTCATATAATTGATCTTCATCCTTGCGATTTTTAATCTTTTACTATTTTAATGTTAAATTTTGATTGGTTAATCATGGTTTTACACATAGGGATAAAAGGTCGATGGATTAATTTGAAACTTTCTAATTTAATTTTTCAATTCAATTGAATATTTAAATTAATTTGAATCTAGCTTAGGGATTAAAGTAGTTACTTAATTCAGCTAATCTTAACTGATTAAATCCTAGATGATTATCTAGTGTAGGATTCACAAATTATTACAGGAGTTTTAGGTAATTCAAGGCTAAAAAATTAATTATAAAAGTCGAATATCATTTAATCCATGATTAATCAAAACTAGAGTTCTCAATTCCTTCAATTAGCTATTTCATTACATTGATTTCTTCTGTGTTTATTTTGTATTTTTCCTTGTTTAATACATTTAATTCAATCTCAATTCATAAAACCCCTAAACTCTGATTTTATGTTAATTCTATATTTTGTTATTACATACTGCATTTTGCATATTGCATCTTATTTCGTTCTATTTGTATAGCTTGTTTTGCTTCTATTCGCATTAGTTTCTTCTATTTTTAGTGCATAAATAATTAAACTATTGTGTAAACATTGTTAGTAAATCAATTGAGAAAGGATAATTCAAGGGATCATAAGGGTACGACTTGGTTTGTCTCACTATATTACATTATCTTTTAGCAAATCAACATAATCTAATTTTGGTACATTACAACATGCAAATTAATAAGTCAATGTTAAAGTAGTCTTAATAGCATAAAAAATTTGTTATTAACAATTCAAGAGTTACAACATTTAGTGAAAATCATAAAGCAATTTGAGATGTTTGCCATTATCTTCGTGATCATCTAATTCACTAACATTTATATTTTTAAAAATAAATTCATCATAAAATCCATTTGATGCTATATATATATATATATATTTAAAACCTACTTCATGCTTAAGAGTCAAGATTTTGTACACCAAACATATTAATTCCTTGCTTGTTGGTCTTATCCTCATGACAAAGTTTTCCAGTAGTTTCACCAAAATTGTATATATTTGTAATGAATATCATTAAAATAAAACTCTTATTTATTTATTTTTTACTTTTTGTATTAATTAGTATAATTGTATTTTTTCCTTTCTTGAAACTTGGACATACGTGCCTATATTATGGATCTAACTTTTTATTAACTTTCCACCTTTTTTGTAGTTTAAAATATCAATGTTCTAAACTCAATAAACTTCACTAGGTTTGTGAGCCTACCAAGTTTACATGAATTTGACTAGTTTAACCATTGGTTTGAAAGGATTGAGTTTGGGTGTTTGAGTTCACTCAATTGAGTGGAGCAAAATCTTAATTTCATGTGAGTTCATGAGTTTGCTTGCTAGTTTGATAACTATGGTTGTATCTGTCCCTCATTGAACTCAAGGTTTAGTTAGGTGCTCTCATTTTCCTCCTTAACGATGTTCACAAAGTCATTTCAAGCATGCATAACAAAGTCAATAAGAAGGAGAATGCAAGCTACAAAAAAACATTTGATGGCTTTTCTTGGAAATAATCCTTCTAAGCTACTTGTAAAGGCTAAGAATATAAGGAAACTCTTCAATGGTTACTACAACCGTAAATTCCATTAAAAATATCAAGAAATGTGATTTAAATAATTATTTTATGTTATTTTCATTAAAAATTATTATTTACATAATTGTTTTGGTCTAATGTTATGTTTTATTAAATCACACAACTTCACTTTGTTAAGATTTGAAACATATAAGGATTATTAGCAAATGGGTTAAATACAAGAAATTTTAAAATTTTTAAACAAAATTTGCACTAAAGCATAATGATAGGTATTGATGTTAAGTATTATCATTTACATGTAAAAAGGACTAAAAATGATAGTTAATTAGAAAAAACTAATATTATTCTGCCATTTTATTTTAATATAAACAATTGTATAGTTTATGTGATCTTAACCATGTTTACAAGTATGAATGGTTATTTATTTTAATAGTAGGAGTGGTTAAATTGACACATGCAAGGAATTAAGAAAAAACCTAATATGTGAAGGAAGATAATATCTTTAAAAAATATGAAATGCCATTTGAATTAAAAAACTCTTTATATGAATGACTGGTTTAATGTATAAAGAATGAGTGACTTTACAAAAGTAAATAAAAATGGATAAATTGACATTTTATGTCTAATTAGGCATCAATATTTTAAAATTATTAAATTAGGTAGTTATAGTTTGTCTTTATTTCAAATTGAATACTTGCAAAGAACATTTGAAGACTTTTCTTAGAAACAATCCATTTAAGGTACTTGTAAAGGCTAACAATGTATGGAATGCCCTGTAGCTAACATTATTGACACAAGTCCTAATGTTGAACATTGAAGCAAGAGTCCTCTTATGGATATGAAGGTAGAGAAATGCAATAAGGGTGAACTCCATAACATTGAATATGGCAAATATAACACATATCACTTGGTACTTTATGGAATTCTAGCAAAAGAGAACAATCTTCTTTGTTTACACTATTAGTTACAAAATATGCACCACTAAAGAAAGGTTAATGAAAATAAAATAAAAGGTTGGTGAATGTAAAAGAAAGGAAAATTTAAAATTTGGTAAGTGATTAACTAGATAGACCAAATAAAACTGCATTACAGCAAATAATCTAGCCATTAAGAAGGTCATAATACATCTAATGAATATTAATTACTAAAGTGGCAAAGTGTGGTAATAATATAAATAGTCTTATTTTCTTAAAATAAATAATTGTGCTTCCTTTTTAAGACAATGCTTCCAAGTGTAAAGTCTAAAGTACTTGAATTTAACTCATTATATAACATCTATTGCTTTCATTGACACACAATATTTGGTTGTTCTAAAATGTAACAGCCATTAATGAGAAAGTAAAAAAAATAATGTCAAGTTACAATTGCTATTTTATTTAGTTATAATGATTCCCTTTGCTCAAATCCTTAAATCACAGATGTATGTTATAATGTTGGACTTTTCAAATGATATCTCAAATGCCTTTTGCTACTTTATTATTGGGAAAATTTTCATGGATGTTTACAATGATCTAGAAGTGCGTTAACATAATCCAAGATTAAAGAAATAATAAATTCACATAAAACAGATATTTAATGTAGTTCAGCTTTTAACCTTCTCCATAGGTAAAGATAAGAAATAAATACATTAAAATAAGTTATAGAGAGAATACAAAGTATTTAGTTTATCTTAAATCCACATATCAAATATACTAAAAATACCTTATAGTATTTCTCTAATTGGTGATACAATTTTCATAAATAGTTTATATATTTTTTACTCTAAGAATCTTACCAAAAATGTAAGAACTAATTGTAAGATCTCAAATAACACTTATGAAGACTAAAAATACAAACTCTCTCACCTTTTCCTTTCACCAAAACAAACCTTGCATTACACAAGCATTTATAAGCCAAAATCCTTACAGAAGGATAACTCTAACTTAATCACAATATTAAATAATAGGATTTATCTAATTTGATCACACTTTTATCTCTTAAAAATTCAAACTTGAATAAGATGAAGATAAAAAGAGGTAATTATCCTATTTTTGTTAAAATCCTAATAATCTTCACCTTGACACAAATTGTATCATCAAAAGTTTTCAACCTCCAAATTATGAGTAACTCTAGATCAAGTAGTTCCACCTAATTTTAAATCAACTTTTCTTTATAGATGAAAGACATCTTCAAAACTTCACCTCTGATAGAGCACTATACTTTATATATGGGTTAAAAAGGATCTTACTAAATTTGCTTCATATTCTTTATAAAGAGTTCTTTCAACAAAATCACTAAAAAAATATAAATAGAGTTGTTGCACAAATAAAATTTAGAATTAATATACTCCAAAATAAATCTATGTCAAAGCTTCTTTGGTTAACTTGAACACAATACTAAAGCTAACCAAATTAGCAAGACTAAAAACTAAAATCCAATCAAACTTGAATTAGGACCAAAACACAGTAAAACTAGCTTTAATATCATATGTTGAAATTTTTTTCAAGGATTTCTACAATGATGCAAAAGCATGTTGACATAATCCAAGATTAAAGAAGCAGTAGATTCATATAATACAAATATTTAATATGATTTAACTTTTAGCCTACTCCATGAGTAAAGACAAAAAACAAATCCATTAAAAGAAATTATAAAAAGAATACAAAGTATTTAGTTATTCTTAAACCCACACTTCAAATATACCCAAAATATCTTATAGTCTTTCTCTAATCAGTGGTACAATTTGTAGAAGTAGTGTATATACTTTCTATTTTGAAAAATCTCATCGATGGAGTAAAAGCTAATTATGGGATCTCATATAACCTCTATAGAACAATAAATACAAACTTTCTCACTTTTTTCCTCTTGTGAAAATAAATCTTGCATTACATAAGTATTTATAAGCTAAAATCCTTACAAAAGGATATCTCTAACTTGATTACAATATTAAATAATAGGATTTATCTAATTTGATCACACTTTTATCTTTTAAAAATTAAAACTTCAATAAGATAAAGATAAAAATAGGTAGTTATCCTACTTAACAGAAATATGATTTATGTTAAAATCCTACTAATATCTAAACAAAGAGTAACTTTGAATCATGAAGTTCCACTAAATTTCAAATTAAGTCTTCCTTATAGATGAAAGACGTATTCAAAACTTTGCCTTAAATGGAGTACTAACACTCTATATTTGCAAGAAAAGAAGATTTCACTAAATTTGCTTTATTTTCTCCACAAATGAGGAATGTCTTCAAAACTCCATCTCCAATGGAGCACTAGCACTTTTGTATACATCAAAGAGGATTTCACTAAATTTGCTTCATCTTTTCCATAAAAAGTTTTTCCAACAAAATTTCTAAAAAAATATAAATAAAGTTATTGCATAAAGAAAACCTGAAATTGATAAACTCTAAAACAAATCTATGTTAAAAATTTTTTAATTAAAATGAACATAATACCAAAACTAACCATATCAACAAAACCAAAAACTAGAATTAAGCCAAACTCGAATTAAGACCAGACCTAACAAAACCAATCTTTGACACCACTCATTGGAAAAATTTTCATGGATGTCTGTGATGATGCAGAAATGAATTGACATAATTTAAGATTAAAGAAGTAGTAAATTCACATAGTGCAAATATTTAAAATAGTTCAACTTTTAGCCTACTCCATAGGTGAAAATGAGAAATAAATCCACTAAAAGGAATTATAGAGGGAATTTAAAGTGTTTAGTTACTCTAAAGTCCCCTCACATACACCTAAAATACCTCATAATCTTCCTTTAATTGGTAGTATAATTTTCACAAATGATATATATACTTTTCACCATAAAAATTTTTACTAAAGAAGTAAAAGCTAATCATGGGATTTCAAGTAACTCCTATAGGATTACAAATACAAACTTTCTCACTTTTTTCCTTTTCACTAAAACAAACCTTGCATTATATAAGTTTTATAAGCTAAAATCCTTACAAAAGGATAATTCTAACTTGATCACAATATTAAATAATATGATTTATCTAATTTGATCACATTCTTATCTTTTAAAAATTCAAACTTGAATAGGATAAAGATAAAATTAGGTCATTATCCTATTTAACAAAAATAGGATTTGTGTCAAAATTCTAACATTTATCTAGTTTAATATATAAAAATAAAGTAAATAGAAGTTACAAAAAATAAATATTATTAACACAAAGAGATTATTTAATTTGTAATTTTTCAATATTTAGTAAATTAATTTATCAAAGGTATGTTGGGTTTTATGATAGGTTCTTTTATCCTCCTTTTCTTTATCAATGTTTATGAAGTCATCCTAGGCATGCATATAAAAAATAGTGAGATGGATTACAACATAAAACATAAAGCATATTAGATAACTCGTCTTAAAAGTAGTTTATTTAATATACTTCATAAGGGTAAACAATACATAAAGGGCATTGTAGCCAATGAAGCTAGAGTTCTCTTGTGGCCATGGAAGCAGAGATATTTAAGAAGAATAGACTCCATAAGATTGAATGACAATGAATAAAGCAAACATATCTTAGTATTGTATAAGATTTTGAAAGGAGTAAATGAGCTTACTTAAACTATACCATTTGAGATACAACATTAAAGAAAAGCTAATGAAAATAAAATAAAAGATTGTTAAATTAAAGATAAATAATTAAGTGAATTTTATAGTGCCATAAGGGTTTTAAAACTCGGGGTGATGTAAGAATCTTAGAAATTGATAGATTGAAATTATTTGATCATATTTGTTAAAAAATAGAGAGTTGTGATTAGATAATTTCAATATGATATTTTCAAAGTTTATCATGTCATCTTAGGTTTTGAAATACTAGGAGTACTATGGTAAGGATTAATTAATTATAATGATAGAAGAGAAAGTTTTTAAGTGACTAACATCATGGTGCATTGCTTCTTTTAGTGAAGCAAGTTCATTTGCCTTATTATCACGTATTATTAGTTTTATAATTAATACTTATTAGACATATTAGAGCCTTCTTAATGGTCATATTAGACATATTATAGTTCAACTTGTGTTATTAGGTCTTGCTTCCTTAAAGCAAGTAGTGATGTTTTCTTTAGTGTATGCTTAAGGTTAGCTGACCTTAACTTATTACATAACATATGCTATTATTTAGATTGACACATAATATTTGGTTGTACTGAAGTGTCATGAGTATGTTAATAGAAAAATAAAAAATGAAAGATGATAAGTTTTAAAATTATTTTTTTAGTTAGTTACAATGATGCATTTTGCAAATGATATCTCCAACTCCTTTAGAATGCTATTTAGTTTAAGAAATAAAAATAAAGTAAATAAAAGTTTTAAAAAATAAAATAAAACTAACATAATGAGATTGTGTAATTTATAATTTTTTAATGTTTAATAAATTAATTATTAATCAGTGAAATCCCAAGAGTAAGGTTCCTTGAATTTGGTTATTAACATAAAGAATTGTTAGTGTTGTAAAGAAAAAAACTATTTACATAACAATAATTTGACAATTGAAGATTATCTTTTTTTTTATGCTTTTTAATAATATAATAATTTAGAATTTATTTTGTGAGGAAGATAATTGAAATAATTAGTATGTCTTGCTTGAAATGGAAATTTTATGTAGGAATTATGAATAAAATAAAAATTGATATTTTAGCAAACATGGAAATATGAATTTTATGAGAAGTAGATAAGAAAAGTTAGATAGAGCAATAAAGTATAAGGTTTTAAGTTAATATAAGTAAGTAAGAGAGTATAGAGGAAAGTTACCACACACTTTCAAAATTGCCTTTGGTCAATATTCCTCATTTTAAGCCCAAATTAGCCCTCTTCATTTTTTACAAATTCATTCAAACTCACACATCTCATTTTCTCATCTTCCTTCCCATCCTCAAATTAAGGCAAAGGAACACTAATCTTCCTTAAATTCTTTATTTAATCTAAGTAATAACATTATCTTTGTTAGATTGGCTCTTTATTTTCTTTGAGAATTGATGAGAATTGGTGGTTTTTTGGATTTCAAAGGGGAAATAGAACCTTAACTAAGAAATCTTTGATTTTTGGTGTGACTAAGGTTAAAAGACAATCAATCTAACATCTTAAGATTTTTTTCCATCTTATGTGAGTGAATACTTTACCTTTTCTTGTTGGATTTTAAAAAAAATTGAATTAAATTGCATATTTTGGTTTATTATAGCTATATGAACACAAATGCTTAATTATATATTGATTAACAAGACTAAATTAATTTAATAATGTAAATGACATTAATATCATATGATTAATGCATATTTGTAAGATCATAATGATTAGTTAATTGATTATTGCATTAAATGCAAGTTTTAAAATGGATAAATAGTAAAATTTTTGAAGTTTATGCAAATTCCTAAGTAGTGGTTAATTATATAGTTAACTATACCTTAGAAAATGCATTATGAAAGGGTATAATTAATTATATAGTCAATTATTTGGCCATCAGTTAGTCTTTGAAGGTTGATAGATGACTATTGAGCCCTAAATTTGTTTTTAGATCTTAACAATTGATTACATAATCAATTATAGACATCAAAATTGGTTTCAAAGCCACTATAATTAGCTATACCTAGATTACCCTTGTTTTATCATGATATTTAAGGGTAAAAGGTGGAATAAATGATTCTTAACATTAAAATAAGATGGTAGATGATATTTATGAGATAAATACATGTGCTAGTAACCATGAAATGAGAATTTAAACTTTAGTATCATAAGAGACATGATGTGGACAAACTTATGATGTTGTTTATGCAATGGTATATATATAATATGGCAATGTATTGAGGTATAATGTTGTTCGGTTAATGTGATGAATATGACTTATGCCATAATATGGTAAATAAAAGCTATGTGCATTGTGATATGAGAAAAATGATAGATTAGACAATTAATTCCTAATAATAGCTGGAAAGGGTATAAGGTTAACTTGGAAAGCATAAGAATCGAAAGAAGGGAAAGGTATAAGGTTGATCTTAGAGTCATAAAGTGAATGTATGATTCATATTACTAACTATTGTGCATTATGATATGGATTTAAATCTAAATGTCATCAATTACTTTATGTGATATAATCATGAAAATACATTTATGGTTAAGCTTCTTAAGGCTACTTGGAAATTAAGTTGATAATATGAATATTTATGTGTTTTGTATTACAAGAGAATGATTTGGTGGGTAAGTTCAATTCATTATTATGCTTGTTTATTTTGGAGTATTTACTCATTAAGCCTCAAATTCATTCCTTCATGGTTTATTTTATAGATATGTAAGTCAAGCCTCCACTACCACCTCTTCAAAGTTAAGATTGGTAGTATACTCCTCAGTTTAGTTTTAGTAGCATTAAATATTTTATAAATAAGAATGTTCTAGGCTTTGTTCTATGTATATGCTTTGAATAGAGAAGTATAGTGAACCTATTTGAGGTTAGTTAAAGTAGTTTATCCTCATCGTGGAAGGGCATAAGTAACTTTAACTTCCTTATAATTTGTAAACCTTATTGGTGATATTGAATGAAATGTCCTTTCATATTAATTAATGTTTCCCTTTCTTGCTTCATATTTTAGTCACTTAAATTAGGATTCATGTTGAATAATTGGATTAGGATAGTGGAAATCGAATAGTGAGTTCTAGCTAGTTAGTAAGTCCTATGTTGGTCATGACTATGTTGGGTTGTAACATTTTGGTAATAGAAACTATTCTAGCAATTACAAGTTAAATACCCTTTATTATGATAAAAATCCTAAGTAGTCATTGCTCATAAGTAATAAACAAAAGGTATGATTTTTAAGCAATCGAAGATGTTGCTGAGATGTAAAATTAGATATGGATAAGGATAGGTTGGACATGGCATCAATGGCATATCTATTTGCTCCTTATTCTTAACCTTTCCTTCATCAAACTTAAGGTTAGGTTGAGTATCATCATATGTGCTATCACCTTTTTCATCAATAATGTTTGTTATGCCATCCTAAGCAATAAGATAAAGTAAAATGTAGACCACAAACTAGATGACTTTTTATAAAAGTAGTCTATCCAAGGTACTTTATAAAGGCTAATACTGCATTAAAGGCATTGTAGCCAACATTATAGAAGTAAGTCCTAATGTTTAACTTTGAAACTGAAGTTATTTTATAGCCATGAAAGTAGAGATAAATAATAAGAATAAACATTAGTAGATTGAATAATGGTGAATATAACAAGTATCCTTTAATACTTAATGGGATTTTAATTAAAGGAAACATGCTTGTTTTGGGTACCCATTAATCACAAAAGATGTGACACTAAAAAAGGCTAATAAAAATATAATAAAAGGTTTGCAAATTAAAAATGAAAGCTTAAAATGTAGAAAGAAAATAAAACAATGAGATTATTAAGGATGATAATTTTTTGAGTTTGGATTTACCCTATTTAGAACCAATCCAAAATTGTAACATTAAAATAATACAAAAGTTCAAGTTAAACTAATAATCATTCAATTGCTCATAATTGATGGATTTGTGTATTTTTCTTATCATTTACAATGAATTTTTATGTTTTGGAGTTGGTATTGATTTGGATCTAAGAGGTAAAGATTGTAGGAGCATGATTTTGAATAAGAACGATAATGATGATATGGTAGGTGGTTTTAACTAGCAGTTGAAATAAAATGAAGGGCATGTATTTGAAAAGAAAAGAGAGTGGCATGGTGGTTCTAATGGACAACTGAAATAAGGTGGGATTGTTAGTTGTGAGACTACAGGGCAACAAAGAAATAAAGGTAACATTTATGAGTATCCATTTTACTCGAGGTCCAAATTAAAACCTATGGATTTTGCTAGTTCTAATCCCAATTAAGTTTATCTCTTAGTAAGTCTATTTTGAATCCTATCCATTGGTTTGGGTTGGGTTTATACCTAAGAGGTTGATTCCATTTTGCTAACCCTAAAGATCATGTAATTTGTAGTTTTTCAATTTTTAATAAATTAATTTATCATTTAGTAAAATCCCAAGGATGCAATGTGTGTGTTTGTGTTTTTTTTAATAGAAGAAACAATAACAATGGGATTCTTTGAATTAGATTATTGACATAAAGAACTTTCAATGTTGTAAAGAAAATGGTTATTAACATAATGACAATTTAACAATTGAAGGTTATCATTATTTTAAAGAAACTAGGGAAAACTGCATTTTACCCCCTTCAACTATGGGGTTGTCAGATTTTATCCTCTTCAACTATGGAAACTTGGATTTTACCCCCACCGTTACCAACTTAACGAAATCTATTAGGAAAACCGCCTCTAAGTGAAATATAATAGTGACAATTAAAAATCGCTGTTATTTTCACTAATTTTTGAAATATTTTTCACTTACCAGCGGTTATGAACCATTGCTAAGATAATAGCGTCGGTTTCTAACAGCCGTTAAGTTTTATAAAATTGCTGCTAAGTGTTATAGTCGTTAACTTAGTAACGGTGAGGAGTAAAATTCAAATTGTATAAAGTTGAAGGGAGTAAAATTCAAGTTTTCATAGTTGAAGGGGATAAAATCTGACAACCCAATAGTTGAAGGGGGTAAAATGCAATTTTTCCTAGAAATTATTCATGCAACCATAAGTCAAATATCACTTACCATGACAAAAGAAGTCCTAAGTAGACATCACTTATGAGGAATAAACATAATTATAATTACTTAATTTAAAATAAAATTATAATTACTTAATTGTATTATATAACCTTATATATTTATTTACATATATATTTTTCTATATTTATAGTTTAAAAGAATATAATTATGTTAAAATTAAATTAACTATATTTTAAAAAAATTTAGATTTATGTTATGTAGGACATGAATTATAAATTAATAAAAATGATAAGAATAAATTTAAAAAAAAATTGAAGATATAGTAGTTTATAAGCTTTAAACTACTTAAGATAACTTATCAAATTAAAATTTATTTTTTTAATAAATTAGTGCACGAAATGCTTCTAAAGATTAGTTATAAGCCTTTATTTATTATGCAAAATAGAGCCTTATTCTAGTTTGGGTGATGCCTTAAAAATCAAATATATTACTTTAAACTAAAAGGGGATAACGTAAACACCAACACATACTTGTTGTCTAATATAGTGTTGTGATTCATTGTATATATTGACTATTATATCTTATTCTAATTTGAAAGTCTATCTATCGTATATATTTGCTAAATAAATGTCAGTACTTATATTTTAGATAATTTATTTTAAATATTGATATTTTATGTAATATATCATTAAATTAGTTTTATTTAATAAATGTCCTTGATTGATGTAAATTATATTATATATTATATATTATTATACTTATAATTATTAATAATGAAAGTATACTTATTTTTGCATAATTGTCACATGGAGGTTTAAAAAATTAAATTTAGGACTTCTCATGAATTACTTGAATTTCATATTAATGATTCATAATGCTTTAAAAATATTTAAATATAATGTAATATGTTAATCTTTTTTATTATATATATTTATAAATATGAAAATACTTCAACTAGTTTGACCTTTCAACTTAGTTAGTTGAATTGGTCCAACCTTATCAAGTCATCTTATTGATCAATGGCTAATTTGGATTTTAAAACATCAATCAAGACTACTTGAAATTAACTCATTATATAAAATTTATTTTTATTAACATAGAATATTTTTGTTATACTAAAAAGTAATAATCTTTGATTGGAAAAGTAAAGAAAATAGATAATAGCAAGTTTTAAAATTAATTTTTTTAATTGGTTATGATGATGCAATTTCAAATAATTTTGGTCAAAGATAAAAAAAATGTAAATAAGAGTTCTAGAAAGTAAATCAAACCATTATTTATTTTTTAATGTTTATTAAACTAATTTATCAATTAGTAAAATTTTATGGACATAAATTTTTTTGAAGGGAAATAATATGTATAAGATTATTGTAATTGCTTTATTGATATCAAGAATGATCAATGGTGAAAATAAAAGATTTGTTAACATCAAGACAATTTGAAAATAGATGTTTATTCTCTTGCAATTAAAACGCTTCATGCAGTTACAAGTCAGATACTTAATTTTTTTAAGACAAAAAAAAACTTGGGTGAATATCTTTAACGATGAAGAAGCAAAAGGTTTGATTCTTAGTTAGTTTAAGATCTTGCAGTCAATTAACAAACAAAATAATCAAATAACAATATTAGGAAACTCTTCAATGGTTATTGCAGCAGCAAATCCCATTAAAAAATCAAAAAAGGTTATTTAAGTAATTATTTTTTGTTATTTTCATTAAAAATTGTTGTTTATATAATTATTTTGGTCTAATGTCATGATGTATTAAATCACACAATTTCACTTTGTCAAGATTTGAAACATATAAGGATTTTTAGCAAATAGGTTAAATATAAGAAATTTTAAAATTTTTAAACAAATTTTGCACTAAAACATAATGATAGGTATCCATGTTGAGTATTATTATTTATATGTAAAAAAGATTAAAAATGGTAATTGGTGAGAAAAAATTAATATTATTTAGCTATTATATTTTAATATAAACAATTGTATAGTTTATTTGATCTTAGACATGTTTACAAGTATGAATGGTTATTTATGTATTTACTTTAATAGTAGGAGTAGTTAAATCAACACATGCAAGGAATTGAGAACAAACCTAATATGTGAAGGAAGATAATACCTTTAAAATATATGATATGTCATTTGAATTAAAAAGCTTTTTATATGAATGACTTCATAAAAGTAAATAAAAATGGACAAATTGACATTCTATATCTAATTAGGCATCAATATTTTAAAATTATTAAATTAGATAGTTATAGTTTGTCTTTTTTTCAAATTGAATATCTATTACTATTTCTTTGTTTATTTTTATTAAGAAATGCTAATAGATACCATAAATGCATATGGGGCTCATCTTGGACTAAGGGTGATCATGCAAGAAATATGAATTTCATCATCCTTTTTATAAGAAAAATGATAAATTTATGTTGATTTTGGGCATATGTATTGCATAATTTTTGAAATGAATAAAAACTCAATTGTAAATGTGAGAGGATGTGAATAAGTACAATAAATGTGGGTGTAAAGTTATTATAATGATTAAATCTATAACACAAAAGTTTTATTAAGATATTCAATAAAAAACTTGGAAATAAAAATAATGAAACCTAAAAATTGTTAAGTCTAACTAGGGATGACAATTTGACCTATACTTAATGGATACTTTCAATTTTTATCCATTTAAATATAGGTATGGGGTCTTGAAAACAGAAATAGGTATGGATAAGAGGTTTTATCAAGTGCAGGTATGAGTGTAGGGAATACATTGCCCAACCCTCCCTATACCTATGTTGTTTAAATATAAAAATTTAATTTAAATAAAAAAATATAAAATTTTTTAAGATAAAATTTAATAAAAAAATTCATGTTATTCTTTATTGTATTAGTATTATTAAAATTTTCAAGTAACTATTATTTTATTAAAAAATAATAAGATATAGATAAATATAATAAGATATAAATGAATTATAATTAGATAAATAGGATAAAAATGATTGGATATGTTTAATTTTTATTAAAAAATCATAATGTGGTATAGATAAATATGCATTATTTTAATAAAATGGGAAAATGGGGATGTGTATGAGGATTTAAATATTTGACAGGGATATGGATGGATATTAAAAGCTTTACCTATACGGATATGAATGAGGATGGGTACGAGTATTTTAGTCCTCTACCCATACTTTTTCTATTGCCATTCTTAATCTAACCTTCATTTCAAAACATTGTTTTATTAAATTTTAATTATGATGAAATCAAATAAATTTGGAAACCAATTTTTTGATTTATTAATCATAATTAATTATATAAGATTTTCAATAATTGAAATGTTTAAAAATTTGAAAATAGCTTATATTTAAGATTCTTTTGTAAGGTTTTAAGATTTTATGCTTGGACGAAGGACATTGTCATGAAAATTAGACTTAAATATTTTCTTATTTTAACTTAATTTAGATTTTTTTAATGTTCTAACTTTATTTTCAAGTTATTCCTATTTTTTTTGAGGTAATCCAGCTATAAATACATGAGTTATGGCTAGTCTTTTTAGAAGACGATATATGATAATAATTGAGCAAATTGAGTAATATAAGTCCATGAAATTCTCAATCAATAGGAGCTTTCACATGTAATATCAAGTTACTGAGTGTTCAATTATTTCTATGAGCCAAAATTTTCCCTAAGTTTTAGCTACTTAAGGCATTCTAAGGGAGTTGCTAAAGTGTAGAATCTTTAAAAAGAGTCTTAGGCAAGGCATCTTAAGAGAATTGCTAGAATGAAATATCCTTAGGAGAGTTTTCAATAAGGAATCTCTAAGAACGACATTGTAACTTAAAAACTTTGTAAAAACTTCTAAAAAACTTGTTAAAACCTTGAGAGAATAATGCATTGGAGACATATCACTTGCAAGTAATAGTGAGTGAATGCCCCTTTTGATGTGGATCTTTTTTGTGGAAATTGTATTATAAATAGTGCTTATATTCTTTCTTCATTATCTCTTTTAATTTTTGCACTTTAAATTTACATGTGTTGAATTTTCAATTCAACTCTAAATTAAGTTATTCATATTTTGCTCCCTAATTGTTTGATAATTTGAAATAATAAATTTCCTAAAAATAAAAAAAATTCTAAAACCTAATTCACTCCTTCTTCAGTTGAATTCTAAGGCTATAATTAACATCAGATCTTTAACTCTTATGTTAAATATCTAATAATTTTAATGGTATTTGAAGATAGTGATCTAGGGAAGAACTTAAAGAAGGAGATTGATTAATTAAAATAAAGCATAAAAAAGTTTAAAAAGGGATAAAAAAAGTTTGAAGATGGCACATATGGGATTATAAGCTATGATGACATTATTCTTGGGCTAGTTAAGAGTAGTCAGCATAAGGATGGCAACCATAGTTACAAGAATGTGCTATTAGGTAGAAATGCTATGGAGGACGTTGATAAGCTTGAGAGTGAAAAAGGTGATTATATTTTAGAAAATCAAGTCTTTATGTTTAAATCTAACGATGAGAAGGATTAAGGGATTACTATTATGGATGAAGTGGTAGATGGAAGGAATATGCAACTTGTTTTAAAGCTATCATAAAAGGAAGCAAACTATATTAAAAACCTTGGAAAAAGTTCTTGTTAGCATAAATGTTTAGTAGAAATATTGGATTTTGTTTCTTAAAGAGGAAGTTAACTTAATTATGGAGAAGGATTGATGTTTTTAAACTTATTGATATTATGTATGACTACTATTTAGTTTAAGTTACTTGTATGGTAGATTATGATTTCATATTAATTAAAGGCCTATGGATGGTTTATGACCATTATTTGGTTATTCAAGAATGGGTGCCAAACTTCAATTTGGTTAAGGCATCAGAAGATAAAATGGTAGTTTGGGTTTATTTTCCTAAAATTTCTATGGAATACTATGATAAGAAGTGTTTGATGGTAGTTAGTTACATGATAAGGAAGATTATGAAGGCAAATTATATGATTAAAGAGAAAACGAGAGGGAATTATGCATGTGTTAGTGTAATAGTTGATTTGAATAAGCCATTTCTTCCTTAATTCAGAGTTAGGGGGTAAGGATATTAAAATTGACTATAGAGGGATGCATTTTTTTTGCTATTAGTATGGAGTCTACAAATATTATAAGGAGGGATCTTTTATGAAGTTGAATAACATACAACCAACTAAGTTTAACAGCTTATAAGATAGGTTTAATGTATTAGCCAAAATGACAAAATACATGAAAAAGTTAGTAGAGATGTATGAAAATAACAAAAGCAATCAGATATAGAGTATATGGATTGGATTAGTATTCAAAGGCCAAAGAGAGCAAAGAAGGGACGTAATACTAAGTAAGGTGTTGAAGTGAAGTTTTGAAAGAAGAAGAGGATGGGTGATCAAAATAAAGACAAGTTTATATTTGTACTGTTATTAAAACTAGTGTTTATGGAGGACTTTGATATAAAAATTAATAAGATTGTGGTTATGCATGAATTTTCATTGGATGGGAAATTATTTGAGGCATGTATGAAAGTTAATAATCATGTAAAAAATAAAAATAAGGGTATGATTATAGGTGAAGTATAGATGGAGTTTTCCATTCAAAGGAATATGGCTAGTCATGTGGTGGTCCAATATGGCAGATCAAGTGCACCATTTAAAGAAGTGATACATGGAGAATAGTAGTAACATTATATTAGAAGATATATGGTGTTTAATACTAAGACCAGGAAATCTTCTTAACCTAGGCCATGAGATTTATCTAAGGAGCAATATTTTGGACCACTGAATCAAAGTTTGAAAACTACAAGGGGTGCTTACAATATTTTGAAATCTATACACCCATTGAATTGAATGGATATAGTAAAAAATGAAATTTCATGTGAAAATAGAGATGTTAATTTGTTAGGCATGACTAAAGGGTTAGCAATCACGGCTATGAATGTTATAGTTATACCTAGCTCTTGCCCTTCAGAAATGCAACATGATGTTACCTAGATATTTTATTCCTTTATCATATTTTGTTTTAATGATAAATCAAATCATGGTTTGGAATTTTAAAGCAAGTGGGAAGTTAGAGTTTTTGTTGAGTTCTAAGGAAATTATATAAAAGCACAAGTTGAATGTATTGGCTTTTGTAACTAAATCCCTATCTAATAAAGTATCTAAAATATTTATACATCTTTAATTTAGTAAATTTCCTATTAAGGAGGGAAGAAGGTTAACTAGTGGAATTTGGGTGGCTTGGAAGGATGACCAATTAGATTTGAAATTATTGCTTCATAATTATCAATTTTGCATTTTAGAGTTAAGGAACATGAGTTAGTAGGATGATTTCTCACAATAATTTATCTTAGTCCTCATTTTATTTTGAAGGAGGAGGGTAAAAGGTACTTGTTAGATGTTTCAAAGAAAATAAATCATGAGTGAATTGTTGTTGGAGATTTCAATGATATTATTGGAGTTGGAAAGAAGAACAGAAGAGCTCCAATTATTAACAGTAGGTATTGAGGTTTACTAACTAGATTGAGGAATAAGATTTTGTTAATATAAGGTGGTAGGGTTCCAAATTCCTATGGAGGGGTCCTAAAGGATGTGATATGGTTTTTGAAAGGCTGGATCGAGCTTTATGTATTGATGTAGGCTAAGTTAGGTTTAATGGTGTGATTATGAAAGTTCTTTTTTGAGTTTATTTTGATCATGATCCTTTGTTGATTAATTTGAATGGTGGTGAAAATGATCAGTAAAATAGATCATTTAGATTTGAGGTAACTTAAGTGCTACATGATAAATTCCCAAATTGTCTCTTTGATAATTAAAGAGAAGATATTTCCATTGATGTGAATTTAGATACAATGGAAGACTTATTGCTTATTAGGACTAAATCATTTTTTTAATAATATTAAAAAAAATGAAATGCTTACCTTTTAGCTAGACTAAATCCATGGAGCATAAAGTGTATCCTCATTTTAATTTTATTGAAAATAAAATTCAAAGGGAAATGGATGATGTCTTAAAGTAAGGAGTATTATGGCATTAGAAATCCAGATCTTAATTGATTTAGCATAGTGATAGAAATACTAGATTTTATCATATAAAGACAATGATTTGAAGGTAAGGAAATAGAGTAATGATACTATGAGATGAAAATGGAAATTAAATGGATAATAAAGATCAATTACAAGAATTGGGAATTATTAATCCTCAATTATTTACTTTTATTATGTTCCTTACTATTTAAAGAAAAGATTTTAAAATCTTGAATAGGAAGTTAACTTTTATAAAAGTTAAGAAAGAAAATTTTGATATGGGAGCTATGATGCATATCCCTTTACACTAAAAATTGATATTGAACTTAGTTTAAGATGTGGATAGGGTGAGTCCATATTGAACCCAAAAGAATATGAATTAATCAGTGAAAGTAGAATATAAAAATAAAAGGTTTTCAAAAGTAATTTAAATAAAATAATAAAAATAAAATTAGAGTAGAGTATAATAGAATATATAAGCTTAGTCTAAGAAATATCACACTCTTTTATATAAATTCATCACTGACCTTCAATAAAATTCATAATTGATTCAACCAATTAGGTGATAATTACCTTAACATCAATAGTAATCATGAAAAGTTCCTTGTGATAATTAATTTAGAACAAGCACTTAAATTAACCTCCCATTATTGATTCCAATTGGAAATATGCATATAAATTCAATCAATAATAGCATTAAACATTAAAAACAAGGTTAGGATTGAATTAATAGCATTACAAGCAAAAACTACTAGTTCATCCTCTATTTTTCTTAGATAACTAATGATTCACCCATGTATCAAATCACTAAAGCTTAAATGCTACTGATTATATTCAATCACAACTAACCTATATTTGAGAATTAATTGCAATAAATTTTTTAGGTATAAACTATGATAGATAATCAATTAATTGATTGTAATTAGCAAACTATCTAAGTAATCATTCACAACAAGAGTACAAAATAAAAGATAATTAATTTAAAAGTAAAATTAAGAGAAAGGTATTAAAATCTAATCAAATTAAAGTGTTAATCCTTTGAATTGGTGTAGAAGATTAGCCATCCATGGTGGAATATAAAGAAAGGTAGAAGAAGAAGAGTTATTATTTAGAGTTGTGTGTTCTTGCTTTTGGAGGTATAAACCCTAAAATCTAAATTCCTATCCCACAAAAACTAATAGGCCAAGTTAATACACCTCCTAAGGTTATAATGAATATGGCTTTTCTAATTTTAGAAGCCTATGGTCTAATTTATAATTTAATTTACTACTATTGTTTTATTGTAATAATTTTAATCACTCAGCTTTTAACCCATGTTTTAGCATAAAAAATATGTAGTTTCACTAAGCCTTAAAGAATGAAACTTGTTAGGATAGGTCTTAGGCTACTTCAAGCACTAGTTTCATCTTGATTGGACTTCTAGCACTCTAAATATGACTTAAAAACCAAGACCAATTTAGCTTGGACAAAAATAAAGTATCAACTTTGAGATCATTTTTTACCAATGTACGAACTGAGTTTTAGCCAAAACACAAAATTTTAGAGCTTCCTTTAAGCTTTCTAATGATATAAGGATAACTAATTTTGACATTTGAAAATCAAGTTATAGCAAAAATCTAAAATAATGTAAAAATTAAACATTAACCAAAGGATTCTAAAATATTGAAAAACTAACACCTAATCACATAACATGGCCAATTTCATAAAATTAAGTATATGTAACATACCAAGAAACATAAAATAAGGAGAAATAATATTGAAAAAAAATCTTGCACATCAAATTCATCCATACTTAAATCTTGTCTAACCTTAGGAAAGATACAACTTTATTCAAAACTAAAAATAAAATACTTACTTTCCAGAGATTGCAAAATCATAAATTTTACAAACAAAAAATAATTAAAGCTATCAAGAAATTTAACAAATCATGAATAGAAATCTTGGCAAATTCAAAACTAATCAATATAGCAACTTAATTTAATAATTGTAGATCAAAATGATAAATTCTTTCAAAACTCACTCTTCAACTTTTAAGTGTTTAAGATAAGTGTTTCACTTAAGTTATTTTATGAAATTACTCTACCATAGGCATGCTTATCATTTAATCTTGAGTACTTAAATCATATGCATAATATTGATTAAAAGAACTTTTTCCAATGTTATAATAGGGTTAGGGAACAGTGAAGGAAAAATTGAAAATATGAAAGGGTAAAAACTAAAAAAATTAATAGAGCACTTAAACCATAAATATATGGATAATATATGACACTTATAACTCAATTGAATAATCTAAATTTGAATTCAAATGCTCATTAACTTCTTTCTTTTTCTTTTCTTTCTCAATTCTTTCTTTTTTTACCTTATATTTCTTTTTCCATTTTTTCCATTTTTTATCATTCTTTTTCTTTTTTTCTTAATTTTTCTAATTTTTTTTCTTTTGTTTTTCCTTTTTTTTCATTTCAACTAACCTTTAAAGTTGAAGTTGATAAATTTTCATAAAACACACACACACACACACACACACACATCATAACACTTATTTAAGAACCTATTTTGCAAAAATCCAAGTGCTTTACTAATCCTTAAAGCATGGTAAAAACACTTATTTTTTTCATTGGAAAATTGTTTATGAGCTAATTAACAAAGAAAAGGTAATTAAGCTTATAAAGGCTTAACAAAGACAAAAATTCAATGTTCGCTATTTAGCTCTAGCTTAAATAAAGAAAAAATGCTATTATAATTTTTATGTATGCATATGCAAATGTAATCTTAAAAAGAATCAAAGCAAGTTCTAGAAAAATAAATATTATGGAAGAACATCATATAAGAAAGAAAAATAATAATATAAATTTTTAACATAAAGCTCAAAATCTCATAAGAAAAGTCGTGCTATCAAATTCAATCTACTAATTCAAATTTCATCAATGGAAAGCAATTAAAATGACTAAAAAAGGACTTAAAAATAAGTAAAAAATATAGTTTTTTATTTTGTAAAAACTTAAAAACATAAAAGGAAATATGAAAACTAAAAAGAAAATATAAAAAATCCTAAAATTCTCTCTTTTACACTTAAAGCTTACTTTGTCCTTAATGTAAACCATATTAACATTAAGAAAGATAAAGGACAAGTCAAGTAAAAGAGAATGTGAAGAAAATGCAAATTTGAAAGACTTGGGTTACCTCCTAACAAGAATTTTTCTTTAACGTCTTTGGCTAAATATTGTAGTTGCTTCAATTTGACTTCAATTCATATAACAATGTCTTATTTACTTTTAAAGTACTAAGTTTCAAATAGCCTTATAAGAGATTCTCTTCAAAATCTTTGCCATCTAATAAACTTTATCTAAGGGTTATTCTTAAATTATTCTTATGCAATTCAAAATTATCTATACTAAGAATTTAGAATTATCTATACTAAGAAATTAACCATATCAATAAGAAAAATAGAATAATCGTTAAAAAAAACTTCATTTCCTTAAAAATATTAAACTATGTTATTTAACTATCAAATTCCTTGGATAGCAATCTATCTTAAGCATTAATTATAGCATTTATAGTTTTCAAGAAAGTTCACTTTAAAATGATTGGAGCTAGATTTCTTATAGTCTTATTTCCAATGGTTAAAACATAAAAATTAATAGGAAATATTAGGCCATTTACTTACACTAAAATATCTTCAACTATACCTATAGGGTAAGTGTTAGAATGATTAGCTAATTACACTAATTACACAACTACATAAGTTTGTTTCATACAACCTAATTTCAAAGGGTGATAAATAAAAAAGGCATGACATTAATGAAAGCACTTAAGTTTAGCATTGCATGCTTAAGTTTGTTTGTGCTTATAACATATAGATGATGATTATGCTTGTATCTTGATATTTTCTTGGTAATTTCTTTTGAATGATTGTAGACATATTTTCCCTCACACTTTTTTTCTTTTCATTACTTCTCAATTTTCTTTTTTTAATGCACAATTCCTTAAGAGAGTTTGTATATTTAGGAATTTGTTTAATCAAATTAGAAGAGGTATATTTACTTCTATTTTCCTAAAAGTATCAAAAATCTCTTTTTCATAAGTTTCTTTCTTAGAAGAAGCAAGTCTACTAGGAAGAGGAAGAGGAAGAGGAAGAGGAAGAGGAAGAGCAAGAATAGAAAAATGAATGGAAGACTTGGATGTAGTTTTTACCTCAACCTCTCTTTTCCTTGGATCCTTTGGTGTATCTTGGTTTTCTTGTCCTTTTGTTACCTTTGGTTAGAAAGGTGGAGTGGGATTAATTTCTTTGCCACTTCTAAGTACAATGGCATTCTCTCCAAAGTTTACCATTGTTTGGGAGGTGGAGGGCAGTATGCTTACAAATTGGCTCTTTAATTTATTGATAGATATGGCAAGTTAGATCATTTGAGTCTTTGGGTTTTTTATTCTTTGTATGACATTTATTGATTTAGAAGATTCATTATCTTGAAGAGTGTGGCACATATCAATAGGATGACCAAAAGTAGAAATTTTGCCACTTATTTTTGTAGTTTGCATTTAATTCTCAACTAGTTGTTGAATAAGAAATGTTAACTCTATTGGTTGCTTCTCTATATTAGATGTGGCAATATCATTTATTGATTTAGTTGTAAAATTTTTCCTAATACCAAATTGCTAAAAATTTGTTGCCATATTTGAAATAAGATTTCTTAGCTCGTATGGAGTTTTATTAGTTAAAGCTCCACCACTTGTAACATCAATCATACACTTATCCATTGGTAATAAATCTTTATAGAAAAATTGTATGAGAAATGGATAACTAGTTTAATGGTAGAGGTGGCTTGCATATAGCCTCTAGGATCTCTTCCAATATTCATATAAAGACTTATAATTGATTTGCTAGATTCCATAAATTTCTTTTCTTGTGCTTATAACTTAAGAAATAGGGAAGTATTTTTTTTAAGAAAAGCCTTTGCATGTCATGCTATGTGTTAGTCAAGCTAGAAAGAAGGTAGTATAGCCAATCCTTTGTGGAATTTACCAAGGAAAAAGGAAAGGCTCTTAGCTTGATTTAATCTTTTACAACTCCTTGAAGTTTCATGGTTAAGCAAACTATATAGAATTCCTTAAGGTGTCTATATCGATATTCCTTTATAAAAACATGAAAAATAGGCAACATATGTATGAAACTAGACTTCAGCTTAAAATTAACTTCTAATTTGGGGTATTTGACTGCAAATTGAAATTAAGAGCAGTAAAATCTCTTAGAGTTTTATAATTTACAACCATATTTACATATTCAATCCTATGTAATATTTTTAAATTAAGGAGGGTCCACTTAACTTTAAGATCAATAGTCAATATAGAAATATAATAGGAATAAGTTATGTACTAAAAATAAACAAAATTAAGTGAAAAAGGAAAAGAAACTAAATAAAAATTGTAAAAAAGTACTAAAAAAATTCAAAAACCCATTAAAATGATGGAATTTAGACTAAAAAAATTAGGATCAAAGGCAAAAGCTATGGACCTTGCTTAGAACAATGAAAAACCTTGAATTAGAGACTTTTGTTCCCAAATTCCACCATGTACTCCAATAATTAGCACCATCAGGAAGCCTGAAAGAACATTTAAACTAAAAAGAAGAGTTAAAAATAATGAAAAATAAACACTAATTGCACAGTCTGCCCCTTGATAATGGTGCCAAAATTTTTGTATGTATTTCTTTACACTAAAAATTAATACTAAACCTACTCTAATATGTAGGTAGGATAAGTTTAGGTCAAACCTAAGTGAATAGAAATCAATTGATGAAAACAAAATATAAAAATAAGGGGATTTAGAAAAGTAATTTTAAAAAAATAAAATCAAACCAAGGTATAATATAATATAAAAGCTTTGTCTAAGGAATATTATATTCCAATATATAAATTTATCATTGGCCCCTATCAAAATTCATAATTGATTCAATTACTTAAGTGAGAATTATCTTGATATTGGTATTAATCATGAAAAGCTCCTAATGATGATTAATCTTGAACAATAGCTTGAATTAACTTCCCGTTATTGATTCCAATTCAAGACATGTGCCTGAATCTAATTAGTAATAGTATTAAACATTAAGAATAAGGTTAAGATCGAATTAATAACTTTATAAGCGAAAACTATCCATTTATTTTTTTTTCTTAGGTAACTAATGATTTACCTATGCATTAAATCATCAAAATCTAATTGTTACTAATTATAATCAATTTCAACTAACTTACACACAAGAATTAATTATAGTTAATTGTTTAGCTATATACTACAATAGATAATCTACTAATCAATCATAAGTAGTAAACTATTTAAGTAATCATTCACAATAAAAGCTAAAAAAAAATGAGATAATTAAATTAGAAATAAAAATAAGAGAAAGATTTCAAAATTAAATCAGATTGGAGTGCTAATCGCTTGAATTGATGTAGAAAATTAGCAACCCATGGTGGATTACAAAGAAAGATAGAAGAAGAAAAGTTGCTGTCTAAAGTTATGTATTCTTGTTTTTGGAAGCACCAACCTTTAAATTTGATTTCCTATCCTATAAAACCTTATAGGCCAAGTTAATATACTTTCTAAGGTTATAAAGGATAGGGCCTTGCTAATTTTAGAAGCCTATAGCCTACTTTGGAATTTAATCTACAAATAATGTTTTCCTATTGCAATTTTTGTCATTGAACTTCTAACCTATCTTTAAGCATCAAAATGATGTAGTTTTGCTAAACCCTAAAAAATGAAAGTTGTTAGGATAGGTATTAGGAAAATTTAGGCACTAATTTCACCTTGGTTGGACCTTTAAAACTCCAAATATAGCTAAAAATTGAGACCAATTCAACTTAGACAAAAATAAAGCATTAACTTCACCATTTTTGCCTTTCTAAATGTTCAAACTAGGTTTTAGCTAAAGCATGAAAATGTTAAAGCTTCCTCTAAGCTTTCCAATGATATAAGGATCATTCAATTTTAACACCCATAACTCAAGTTATAGGCAAAAACCTAAAATAGTGTAAAAATTCAACATTAACCAAACAATTTCAATACGTTGGAAAAATAACATCTAATCATATAACAAAGCCAATTCCATAAAATTAAACATATATAACTATTAAAAGGCACTAAGTAAGAGGAAATAATATAGATAAGATCTTGCACATCAAGCTACTAAAGTAGTGGGAGATGATAAATTCCTAACCTTCTTCTTCCCACTAATTAGGATAGAGTTGGTTAGAATATGTTTGAATTTGTGCCTGTAGTTTTTGAGAAAGGCTTGGACCTTTAAAAGGTTAACAAAATGCTTATAACTTTAATTCATAAATAATAACAACTAGAAATTATTAGCTAGTTTAAACCCATTTGATTATATAATATGAGCTATAAGTGTATTGCAAAAATTATTATTAATAGACTTAAATGGATTCTCCCTAGAATGATTTTTTCTTTTTTAAGCAAGCTTCATTCTAGGAAGAAATATTCAAGATAATATTATAACAGTTAGTGAAATGATTCTTCTTATGAAAATGAAGTTAAGAAGAATAAGTTTTATGGCGATTAAAAATTAACTTGTTAAAGGTGTATAATTAGCTTTCTTGTAAGTTTTTTAGTGATGTTCTTGCAAATATTAGCAATCTTGACCAATCAAGGGGGATCATCATGAATCACATTAACTTATCTAGTGTAATTGTTCTTTGGAATAGGTCAAAATTAGGTGAATTCAAGCTTTTTGGAAGGGTAAGATAAGGAGATCTTGTTTTTCCTTATTTATTCATCATGTGTATAGAAAAATTGACTCATTTTATTAAGGAATAGGTGTAGTAGAGAAATTAGAAAGCTTTAAGATGTGGCAAATCTAGGCCTTTTATATCTCATCTAATATTTGCAGGTAGTTTCCTTTTATTTGGTGAGGTTACCATATATTAGATAAGGTGTGTTAAATTTTATCTTCAGAAGCTTTATGCAACATTAAGATAAAAGTAAATTTTACTAAATCTAAGATTTACTTTTCTAGTAATATCTTTAAAGAATTATAGAATAAAATAACTTAAATAAGTGGTTTTTTAACTATAAATGATTTGAAAGGATATTTGGGAATTGAGCTAGTATTAGTTGGTAGATGTAAGAAGCATTATGATAGGCTTATGGAGAAAGTGAAAGCTAAACTTGCTAGTTGGCAAACAAAAACTTTTTCTATAATTAGGAAAGTAACTTTTACTCAATTAGTGTTATCTTCCATCCCTTAATATCATATGCAAGTTAGCAGATTATTAAAAGGCATTTGCTTCGTTATTGACAAACTATAATGGGATTTTTATATGAGCTGATATTAAGTATTCTTTAAGAAGAATAAATGTAACTCAAACTTCTTGAGTTCCTGATTGTGCTAAACTGAACCTCAAATGACATCTTCACCTGTGTAAAACTTAAATTTTGCACTATCCATTATAATCAAAATAATCGCAATTATTTGATATCATATACTATCATGATCACGTCATATACTACTCATTCCAAACAAACATTACAATTATAAATAGTCATTAAAGTTTAAGTACAAATAGATTAACACATTCACATCAAGTCATTGTAATCATGTCTAATAATGATATCTAACCATAGATAATTTTTAACACTACATCATATCACATATCCAATTATAATAAGCATACATATAGTCACTTTTTAATTTCCAGGCCAATACTATCTCAATTGCTTGCTAGGAATTTCCTTTCTAGCTCTCACATCAATCACAACTATTTGTTAGGAATTTACCATCCAGCTTTAATGTTATTAGCCTCATCACATTTTCCAATTTCAGTTGCACTTATGGTGTAATTCACACTATAAAACTTAGTGTATGAGTGAGAAGAGAACCTAATCATAATCATCAATAGTTAGAAATACTACTATCACACTTTCATTGTGTACTCTAATTAATTAATATTTACTTAAACAATTAATCATTCTTATTTCATGATACTAAATTTACACATAAATGTATATGCATGAATAGGAAATCTATACTATCAAGTGAAAAAAAAATATAATTCACTATATTTAAACTATCTTTTGAAAAGATATTAAGATGTGGTAAGATATATACTTACTTGGGATCATTCATCCATTCTTGGGAGTTTTGATACATTTATCTTCATATGTTCACCCTTTATTCCTATTCCACAATTTATAAAGATAAATTATTTATGAGCAAATAAGCATTCTCGTACTCCCTTTCTGAATTATTTCAATTTGAATTTGTAACATGATATACTAACATTCTAAATCATCATTTTCTTGTATTTTATTCAATTAGCTCATGGTAATAAAATATGTCATTCTATCTAGATTTCCACATCATATTCACCCTAGGAGAATTATTAATACTTAGTAACCTTGGAAGATCCCATTTTTATCACTCTAGTCATAATACCTTTGTTTTAAGATATTTAAAATTTCATTTCACATGACTGGAGGTTTTTCTTGAACCATTTGAAAATATTAAGATATAATACTCCATATTCACTTAGATCATATCATCTTAGCATTTTTTTTAACATATGAGTGTATTTTTCTTATATATATATATCAGAGTAAACAAGTTAGTAACTTATTATTAAGCTTTGAGGGCTTCTAATTATTTCCCTTAAGCTAGCCACAAACTTATTTTCACTATTTTAGAAACTATGCTTGAATATTCAAGATATATGTAAAATAAACTTATAATTTAAGTATAACACAACCCAAAATATTAGAATTTTTTGCTCTAAGCAAACTTTGATCATCTTGTTGTAAGGTATTATGCACTTAGTATTTAATGATTTAAGATTTAACTTTATCTCAAATATTTTTTTAAACCACACTTTCACATCTTTGAGAGTTTTATTTAATTTAAATTTGACTTACTCAAGGTATTAGAATATAACCTTCCAAGAAAACTTCATTCATATTTTTAGATCATTAGATAATGTAAAAATTATAGTTTTAGAAACATCACCAATAATTTTATAATTTTCATAAATAGAAGTTGTTATTTAAACCAAACTTGTGTAGCTATAAAGAAAAAGAAATTAATCTTGCAAGCATTCACCTTTTTCCTACTTTGGAGTGCATTTGCTAACCAAAGAGTTTTAGTAGGCTTAGAATATGGAGGATGGAGGACATGAATTTGGCTTCTCTTATAAAGTTTTATGTGAAGATCTATTTAGGTGAGCAGAATTTGTGGGCTAATATTTTAAAAGGTAAATATGGTTATATAGTTACTTATCCTTTACAAATTTAGGCTTCTAGTAAGGATTCTATTTTTTAGAATGATCTTGCTAGTGTTTAGAAGGAGATGATGGGGAGTATGAAGTAGAAGGTGAAGAATAGGGAGGTGATTTCATTTTGGACAAGTAAATGGCTTGATGTAAGTGAACTGCTAAGTTAACATGCTTTGGTAGATTTATATGACAATCAACTCGAAGCTTAGGTCAAGCATTTTGTCACCAATAATAGAAATTGGGATTGGGAGCTAGTTAACAATATTTTGCCAACTTTTATAGCATATTCAAGTAGTGTATCTACCTAGAGCTAAAGTTAAAGCTAACAATTAGATCTAGAATGAGGATTCAGAGTGCTTACAACAAGTAGTTAGGAAGCATTAGGCAAAATTCAGGCTTTGTTGAAAGAATATTTGGAAACTAGAGGTTCCATAATGCATTCACATTTTCTTATAGCAAACCTGTTGTGATGCTTATTAACTAACTACATAACAATAAAATGGGGAAATGGGTTAGTGTATTATCAACAATGTAAAAATAAGGAAAATAATGTTTTATATGTGATGAAGAATTGTAACTACACTTGGAAGATATGGAAAACTCTGGTGCCATTTGCATGCCTTACGTAGTTTGTAGCATTAATGCATGAAGAATAGTTTCATTATAATTTAACCAATCCTAAATTGTTAAAGTACCATGAGAATTGGATGGTTTTATGGACTGTAGGATGTTAGTTCATTTAGCAATATAGAAATAAGGTTATGCACATTGCTAAATACAAAAAATTAATAAACCTAATGCCGTGTATTAATTGTTATGTTAATAAAATTGGTCATGCTTTTCATTATAATAATAGCAAAGTAAATAAGCTTGCAGGTTAATATCATGACCCATATTCTAGTTCATTATGACCTGTGTGAAAATATCTTACAAACATCTTTACTATCCTTTTTTGTTTTTATAAAGCATATAAATCCAAATGACTTTTGACTAGTAAATTTATACACGTACACAAATATTACTTTTGAAAACTTTAACATCTTATAAATGATCAAATAAAAATATGGAGGTATACTATTGAAATTTTAGAAATATATTTGAAAACCATATAGGCAAATATACTCTCTAAACATATTTTTTTACAAAACATTGTAGTGGATGAAAACTTTACAAAGGTACTTTTCATAGAAAATTAATGAATTTTTATCTTTCTCAAGAAGATACAATGAAAATATTTCTAAAGCAAGATGTGAAAAATCTTTTTCTTGAAGAGTGTGATAGTAAGAACAATAAAATCCTTTTTGAAAATAGTTAATAGAACTTTATGTTGATACTAAATAAAAACTAGTATTGTGAAGTTTATGTTTCTTTCTTAAGAAAAATCGTGAGCTTAAATCACTCGGAGGAAAATATTATTAGTTTTTGAATTCTTTAGAATAAATATTTTTGATGAAATGGATGAAAGATAGATTTAGGATAAAGCCCATAACTTAGAGGAAAGGAGATGATTAATTTTTCTAACTTTTAGAGAGCAAATTATATTATAAGACGATACAATAGAATAGAATCAGATTAGTAAATATAAAAAAAATTTAAGTATGATTATTTAAAATCAAATACTATTTTTAAAGAGTGGATTCATGATTTGTAGAAATGAATCCTCCAAGATTTTTTTCTTTTAAATATACTATAAGAAAATTAACAATCTATAAGGAATAATTTTATAATAATAAATTGAGGAATTTTGTAGAAATACCATTACTCAAGTATATCAATTCTTTGAATTTCTCTTATATATAAATGTATATGTATAATATTCATGTTAATTGATTAGTGGATAAATCATACATGTAGCATATTGAAACATTTTGGAGATAAAACATGTAGATAATTAAGTTTAAGTCTGATTATAGAGTGTGGGCATAGTATGACCTTATGAATTATTAGAAACCAAGTTCATAAAATATTAGGCTTAACCACAAGCCTTTAATAGTTGCACATAAGCAATTGTCAAAGGATAGGAATTATAGATAATCATTCTAGAAGAAACTACATGACTTAATTCATGGTTGATCATAATTATGAGAGTTTTTGTTAGAGGGATACTGGCTTTATTGAGGAAACTATAGTGGAATGGGGACAATCACAAGTGGTTGATCAAAAGAAGGCTAATAGATAGATGTTTTAAAAAGGTATATGGATTCCCTATGAATCCTTCAAAAATTATATTATGTAGACAAAAAGGAACCATACTCATATAATGCAAATATGTAGGCTTGTTGTGATCAATCCTTAGAATGAAATAAAATTCCAAATGACATATACCTTATTGAGTGAAATAGGGTTTTCACAAGTAATTGTAGTTATGAAGAGAGCATCCATTAGGCAAGTGAGGTATATAGAAAAAAGAAAGTAACCAACAAGTTCTATGTAGAAAAACTAAATGAATGGTTGTTTAACCCTTATTCTAGTGGGTTTTAGTAAAAAAAAATTATATATACAGAAACATATATTAGGAAGAATGAAATTTTTACCACCACATCTTAGTATTAAATAAATTTACAAATGTATATATATTTTTGTTTTTTGCATAACATATAACAGGAGGTATGCAGGTTAGCTCTTTATTAATTTCGTTATCCTTATTGCACTCATCACTATCCTTATCCCTCCATACATAACCACCCACTAGTATAAAAAAGGCATCAGGCTATAACTTCCCTACACATTTCAAAATATTATATGCCTCTATAAGTATTTATAGTGAAAATAGTTTCTTAAGCTTTTAACACTATATAGTTATCATATTAGCCATCATCGACTTTTATTTCATGGTTTGGAAAAGATATTGTCTTTACATAGTCATTGTAAACATTCTAATTCAAATTTACCAAAGAAGACATCACTTACAACTAGGACTCTTGGTTGAACTTAATATAGATTTATTTTAGGTTAGATCCAAATTACCAATATTTTATATTAGTATCTATGAGGTTCTTTCCTTTTTTTTAAAATTATTTTATGACCATTTCGAAATTCGAAACATTTCTTATGTGATGTCATAAGTATATGGAGCCAAATTCTTGAAAAATACAAAAGAAATTACACAATACATTGAGGGATACTATGAGTATTTGTCATATTTCTTTATAAGACTTCTTTAATCTTTCTTGGTCCTACAACCATTATTTTCTATAGCAGGTAGATAAAGCCTTTTTAAATGAAATATGAAGTATTTGACTTCTAAGGAAGTTTTCTTTAAAAAAAAACAAGAAGGAGTGCTCATAGATTTTTGTAAGCCTTATTCCATGCCGTTATATTTTTTTTTCAATAACCTTTTTTTTAATTTAAAAGGTGGCTTATGGTTCCATGAGCCACCTTTCACTCACTCATCCTTTTTTAAAAACTAAAGTTATGGCTCAGTAGAATGATGAACTACCTTCCGATTATATATTTCAAATATACACAAGCTAAAAAGAAAGAAAGTTTTCACTCATAGAAGTTTTGGAAAATTCTTGGAGAAGTACCTAAAAATATCAAGAATCATGTTATTTCCTTAAAAATGAGAAAAAGTATAAAATTCTCAAGAAACAAGGAATTAAAATTAATATAAAGAAAGAGGACTTCACGAGATAAAATAAGAAAGAGTGTGGTCCACTCTTACTTGAAATTGCTTACTTAAGAGCAAAAATTTAGATTATATTTAGTAGGAATTGAGGCTTATAAAGATAAGAAGAAATTGAGTGCTTTTATGGTAGTGTTACTTATAATATTTGTTTGAAAGAAAGGGATATCGGTTTAAGAGAATGTTGGTGGGGAAAAGAAAGTGTAGTATTAGTCTTTGATAATGTTTTGCCTTTTATGGCCAAAATGAGAGAGAAAAATTTATAACTTTAAATCTTGTAAAATTTTGCAAGTAAATGCACATGGAATAATTAAGAAAGAAGAATGGTTAGGTCATTTGAAAAAAAATGGAATGATGAGCATGTGCATCTTTGTACAAGAATAGTAAGTAAAAAATGTTTTCTTTTGTTGTAGTTTAGTAAGATAGGAATATAATGTCATAGTGCGTCATGAAAACAAATTATTTTTTTCATGTAAAACTTTCATATGGATAAAAACAAGCAAAATTGAATGACCCCAAAACTATCTTTTGTTTTGTGAAACTCACCTATTTTACTTGTAATTTTGTATTATATTTTTAAACACTATATATAAAATAAAGTAAAATAATTATGATTTTAGTATCAAATTTTTTTTCTTGAATCATACTTTCTAAAACATGTTTTTCTTAAATGTTTCAATACTTTTATGATTTTAGTAAAAGCAGAGAGTCTTAAAAGCAATATAAATTGCAATTGCCATACAAATCAACCACTTATAATAACTTTCTATGGCTTTTCTTACAAATATACTTTTGCCTTAAATGGGAAAACTATACCATAAGCTCACGTTCTTGTGAGTTTGGTTGTTTAGTTTTTTTTAATATTATAGTATTAATATTATTTATATATTTATTTATTCATTAGCCCCTTTTTTAACTAAAAAAACTTTTTTCATTATAATAATTTTTCCACCTAATTGTGTAGGTTTCCAATAATAATTTTGATAGGGCTTTTTCTTTTACTTATTTAATACTAACCATACTTTTAATTACTTTAAATAATTTTAATTGAGTGAGTTTTCAAGCAGATGTTTCAAATTCTAGGCTCTATAAGAAAAAATTGTCTTTGAATTTTCAACCAATAAGATAATGATGCATAAAATTATCAATAGCCTATTAAGGCTTAAAGAATCTTATAAAATAATTTTGGGTGCTTTTCTTTCATCTTGTCTTTTAATTCCTAGGTTACTTCCTACTCCCAATTTTTTCCTAAATCATTTTTACTACAAGTACTTTCTTGGATTTTTATTTTCTGACATGTTTATCCATTATTTTTATCTCTTTGTAAGTTGACTTTCAATCCAATTTCATTGATTCTTTCCTTAATATATGTGATTCATCATGAACATACTTTCATAACATGGATATGCAAGAAATTAAATGTATTGCTATCATGCTATTTGGTAATTCCAATTGATGTGCCAATTTTCTAATTCTTTTTGTTATTATAAAGGGCTCAATATATCATGGTGCTAACTTCCTTTTACAAGCACATTACTCCTTTTATTAGTGAAATTTTTAGAAACATGCATTCTCACTCTCGAAATTCCAATTCTCGTTGATGGGTATTTGCATAAGACTTTGGTGTATCTTGTATTGCATGTAATCTTTCTATAATGTCTCAAACTTTATTAATTGCATCTTACACTAAGTTAAGACTAATAATTTTTAGTTCTCCATGCTCAAACCATCTTATTGTTGATTTGCACTTTCTTCTATATTGTGCTATAAATATAGCTATTTATATACTGGCTTGATAGTTATTGTTGAATACAAATTCTATTAAAGGTAGACGCTTGTCCTATCTTTCTTTAAATTCTATCATACATTCCTTTACCATATTTTCCAATATTTGAATGGTCTTTCATATTGTCCATTTATCCATGGATGAAATGCCTGTTGAAATATAGTTATGTACCCATTGCTTTTTGAAATAATTGTTAAAATGAGATGTGAACTATGTCCTACAATTTGGAATTATTGTGGTTAGTACACTGTGCAAGGGTATGATTTTGTCTAAGAAGAGCTAAGCATACTTTGTGCCGAATATGCTATCTTAACTAGTAATAAATGTATCGTATTTGTAAAGCAATCCATAAGTGCCCATATGGAATTGAAACCTTTATTGGTTCTTAGTAAACTAGTAATGAAATCTATTATGATACTCTCCACTTCTAGTTTAGAATTTGTATGTTTTGATGAAGTGCAGCTGGTCATTGATGTTTTGCTTTAACTTGCTAACAAGTCTAACACTTAATCATACATTCAATCACATCTTTCTTTATTCATTCCCACCATTATATGTTCTATAAATCTTAGTGCATCTTGGTTGCTCTAAGACATATAATGTATGATGATTCATGAGCTTTCCTTAAAATTTCCTTTCTTATTATGATAGGAACCCATAATTGCTTTTTACTTCTTATTATCCTTTCATCATCTATGCTTAGGTGGGATTCTTCTTTTTCCATTATTGTTCTCTTCAATTGATTGTACCTAGAATCCTTTGGCTACACCCATTTGATTTGCTCCATTATGGTGGAGTATATCCTTATAGTGGCTAACTCCCCAACTATTTCTTCTCTTCATGTACTTCCTTCCTTGCTCAAGGCTTTTTAACTTAAAGCATCTATTACTGCATTTGATTCTCCTAGATGATAATGAACAGAATAATCATAATCTTTTAGTAATTCCATCCATCTCTGTTACTAAAGATTTCAATCCTTTTGATTGATGATGTACTTTAGAATTTATAATTAATGTAGATTTCACAGGTTGCTCTATAGGGATAATGCCTTCAAATCTTTTATGCAAACACCACTAATACTATCTCCAAATTATGCATTAGGTAATTTACTTTATGCATTTTCAACTATAATATCTTAATAGAGCAAGAAAATTTAAGAAGAAAATTTAAATAGAAACCACCCTAACAGAAACTCAGTAATGTAATTGAGTAAAGTTTGGGTGAACTGTAAAGCTAGTTCAAGGGTATATCTAGTTAGAATTTTTGTAGGATTTATATCAAACATTAATATGGGTTAAAACATTATAAAAAGCCTAACATTGAGTTTGGAAAAATTATACAAAGGCTTAATAAAAAGTTAGGGGTCGGGTAGTTTGAAAATCTAGAAATTAGACCCAAAATTAAAATAGATCATTTTGGATTGCTTGGACTAACTTAGCCTAAATTTTTTAGCCTAAATATAATTTATGCAATTAGAAAATTTAGGCCCAAGACAGGGCCCAATCTCATGAAAGATGCTTATGGCATTTTGATGAAAAAGTGAAAGATTAAGGGCATTTGTTAACAAGTTTTTCTAGGCATTTTATTTGGATGAATTTTAGTGAAATTGTGAGACAAATCTTGTAAGTATTAGGCTAGAAAAATCATGCTGCATGTGCTAAAAATTATCAACCATATTTTATAAAAAATAAAAATAGGAAGCTTATGTTAGAAGTTTTACAAATTATGGTTTATATAAAGTCTTTTTAGGATATTTTTTGCACACTTTTTTTTTTTGCTTATTTTCCAGCTAAAATTATGACTCTTAAAGGTTTCCTATAATAGAGTTTTCAACTCCTAATAATCTTTGAGAGGCTTTTAAAGAGTTTTCATCAAATTTTAGAAAAGTAACTTAGGTTTTTTACTATTTATTTTAAGTTTTCATGATGATCTCCTCTTCAAAATTTCTAAAATTAATTTATTTTAGTAAAGATACTCTTTTGCTATTTTAAAATGCATTTGAAGGGTTAGAGACTCAAAAAGTTAAGGTGAGTGACAACTACCTCTTGTTTTATTGAGTTTTCCATGAAAAATAAACATATTTGATGACATTTGTCATTGTAGATGTAAATTAAGTTTTGATGTTAAATGATCTGGTTTTGAAATTGTATAAATGTTAATATGAGGATATGATGTTAGTGTTAAGATGAGTAGAAGATGATTTATTAAGTTTTTCCTTATGAAATGGCCATAGGAAAATATAGAGACAAAATTTTGTCGAGCAAATTTAATGATATGTTTTTGCTTCTCTTTGGAATTAAGGATTAGAAGTGATTAACTTTTAATTTTTGGATTAATCATACTATGAATACTGTTAAGATATATGTAGAAAAATTTAGGAATTTTTACAAAAAATTAGAGTTATGAAAAGTGCATTTGATTAGACTTTGGTTATAATAGCTTAAAGTATAATTTTGGATCTTGTATGCTATTATTTGGTACTATTTGTGCCATAAGGTGATTTATGAAAAATTAAAATGATTAATATTCTTTAATTATTAGCATGATAGTAATCTTGTAAAAAAATTTGGTAATCATTGGAATTAATTTGAATGTCAAGAAGGCCTTTTTTCTATAATAACTCCAAATTGCTTATAATTGACATTTCTAATTTTTTGATTTTGTATAAATAGTAACTACATGAAATTTTTGTGAAATAATTAATGTTTTCCATCAATTAAAATGTTAAGAATGTTGTATCAAAATTTGGTGATAATTGGAAGTGGTTTAAATATTAAAAAAGGGCTTTCATTGTGATTGCTCTTATACTGGTCTATTTAAATTTCCTTATTTTAGTATTAAATAAATAGTACTTGAGGACAATCAAATAGCAAGAAAATTGTTGCTTGATGCATATTAGTGTGTTGGAAGCATAAGATAAAATTTTGATAAAAATTTAAATGGATTTGGGAATCTTAGAAGGTATTAAACTGTGGAAATACTTTATGTTACATAGGCGGTTCAATACCCGATTATTTTTGTTGGGTAATGTTATCAGAAATTGAAGTTTAAAAAATAATTAATGATGCTTAGGCTAAAATTGATAGCTATGTAAAAGAGTTAAGTTTTATTATGGTCTTAAATAAAAAGAGCTGTGTATTAACCTTGATATAATGTTATGTGATGTTGAAAATTGAAAATATATGACAATGGCAAGACTTCATGGAATAGTTAGTATTTTAACCATATCTTATGAACTTAAAATGAGTAATTGATGCTATGATTGACATCATAATATTAATTAACTTAAATTTGAATTGTGGGGGGGGGGATTATTCATCCTTCACAGAAAAAGAGAGGAGTGATAAGGGTTGGAAGGATAAAGTTAGTGGTTTAATACTTAGGGTGGTGAGGGATAAGGTTGGACAGAAGATATAAGAAGAAACCTATATACTAATTATTGCCATTCTTTAGAGTAATATTTGTAAACATCATATGGAAAAATTTTAATAAATATAGCAAAGTTAAATTAAATTATTATTTAATTTACATTGTTATATACATATGTTTTTGATCTATTATGGTGAAAATTCCCTAGAAAATAATAAAAGTAGCTAATCTTCGAGTATTTAAATACTCACACTCTTTGTTATCAATCTTTTATTTATAGATTTTGAGCACTGAACACTAAAGAATGATTGATATCTATATAAGAACCTTTTTGTTGCTTTAAGGAACTCTCCAAGTTATATTCCAAATAGATTCTGGATGATAACGATAGGACCTTGTATTAATTATTTTGTAATGTTAATCCTATTTTACCCAACGATTCATAGAAGGATATATTTAGCAATTCTAGTTCTATCAGTGAGCTAGATCTTTCATTTTCCTTATCTATTAAATTTAATCTTGAGGAAGACCCTGAATAGAAATATGATAGGTTAAATTAGGAATTTTTTTACTTACAACATTGTATGTAAACTTTTGATTTTGTAAAACTTAGTGCTCTTATAAAAATCATTTTTACATATGTAAATTATATTTTAAATTTTCAATTGCACGTGTAAATAATTCTATTTTTCATAAATGCCTATTTTTATATTTAATAAAGTTAACAGTGAAAAGTCAGAAATATTTTAAAGGTTGGTAAGGAAAGTTGACTAGTAAATTAATAATAGTCAAGTATTTTTATGTCGATCATGTTATCTGAAAGTTAGGTCGTGACATCAAATTCCTTAATGCATAGGCTATCACCTCCTTTTGTTGCGTTAGTATATATCCTAATTCAATTCTTAATGCATCATAGTATACCATATATCCTTTTTTTCTACTAAGCATGGCTAGCACTATTGCAGATGTTAGACCTTCCTTTAAATTTTCAAAACCTTTTTCATATTCATTACTTTCTATGAATTTAGCTCCTTTTACATGTTAACTTGGTTAATGATAGTGCAATCCTTGAGAAGTCTTTCATGAACCATTTATAAAATCTAGCTAGTCCAAGAAAACTATATATTTCTATCACCATGGATGGTTTTACCTATTTAACTATAGTTTCCATCTTTTGAAGGTTTAATTAGATTCTTTCTTGAAATACTACATATGTTAAGAAATAAACACTCATCATCCAAAATTTGCATTTCAAGAATTTGGCATGCAGTTGATGCTCTTATAATGTTTATAACATAATTCTTGGATGACTTTTTTTTTGCTTTTAGAATACACTAGGATGTTATCAACGAAGATAATGATGAGTTATCCAAGAGAGGCTTGAAAATCTAGTTGATGAAGTCCATAAATGCTGCTGGTGCATTTGTTGACCTAAAGGATATCATAAAAAATTCATAATGCTTATAGTAAGCACAAAACATCATCTTTAGAATGTTTTCCTTTTGAATCTTCAATTGATGATATCTAAATCATAAATTAATTTTTGAGAAGTACCATACTCCTTGAAGTTGATCAAATATATCATTTATTTATGGTAACATGTATTTATTCTTGATTGTAGCTTTCTTCAGTTGATGGTAATCAATATATAATCATATTGATTAAACCTATTTCTTGACAAACAACACTAAAAATCTCTAGGGTGGAGTATTAGGTTGCATGAAACCTTTGTCTAATAAATCTTATAATTGCTCTTTTAACCTTTTCAATTCTACTAGTACTATGCAATAGTGAGGAATTGATATTAGTTTGGTGCCTAGAATTACATCAATCATGAACTCGATTTCACGATTAGGCAATAAACTTAGCAATTGTTTTGGAAAAATATCTTGGAATTCTTTTGCTATAAGAACTTTGCTAATTTTTAATTTTTCCTTTTTTGTTTCACTTATGATTGCCACCCATGCCACATAACTTTTTCTTATAAGTTTCTTAATTTTTGTACAAAAAATAAAAGTAGGCATCTCTGCTTTCTTATCACTTTGAAAACCTTGTGTTACTTTTCCCTTTGATTGATAGTTTATTGCCTTATTATGGCAACCTACATAGGCATGATATTTGGACAACTATTCAATTCCTAAAATAACATCATAATCTATTATGTCTAAAACTACCAAATTTATTGTCATCAGATAGTTATCTATCCAAATTTCACATTTCTTAACCCTTGAGTAGTTATCATAGCATTTCCCATTAAGGTAGCAAGCACTAGCATTTTTTCTAATTCTTCTTTAGGTTTTGTAATTTTAAAAGTTATACTTTTAGATAAAAATGAGTAAGTAGTGCTAAGATTAAATTACACTTGTGCTAGAAGATTTTCAACCAGTAAGGTACCTCTCATCATCACATTAAAGCTTAAGCCTTTTGAAGTGTTATGCCATAAACTTTGGCTTGAGATCTTGCTATCTTTTTTTTAACATTTCTTCTTATTCCTCAGCTAAGTATTGTTAGTAACCTAATAGCAGCCGTGTTTTGATTAGTTTGCATGCTCAATGTTGCAACTTTGTATATATATTAATTTTCTATACAATCTAGAACTCTATGACCTAATTATCCATATCAAAAACAAAATTTAAATTCAACTTTAAAAGGTTTGGATTGATTGAATTTGTATTGATTGTAGTAGAATGGTTTGTTTAGTTAATTTAGTGTCGAATAAGCTTAATTAAGAGCCTTCATTTTGGATTATAATCTAAAGTTGGAGTTGGTACCCTGGAAAGCCTTCTTTCCTTGAAACCTTCTTCTATTAAGTTATTCATTTGCTTACCTTATTGGTACATTTTGTATAGTGACAACTTTACTCATCTTCTCGACACTTCTTTCTTCGAATAGCATATATTTCCATCTAGAGCTTGCCTTTCTTTCTTACTTTTCCTTTAAACGTAATTTTGATTGTATGGCTTGGTTTAAAGCTTGCTAGTATGTCATAAAAAACAATGACTTGGTTGAAGAAACAATCTCTTAGCCTATTCACAAATCTTTTTGCTCTTACTTTCTCTATTAGTACTAGATGTCTAATATAATGATAAAGTTGTCTAAGTTGAGCATCATATTATGGAATCTTCATTAGTCCTTAATCAATTGCTTAAATTCTTAAGGTTTTACTTCACTAATACTTTATGGTAGAAATTAATCCACTAATTTAGCTTGGAATTGTTCTTAGTAATCAAAATATCAGTTGCAACTTTATGTTCTATGCTTTGAGCATATTAATAATGTGCTACACCATCCAGCAGATAACCCATTAATTCAATAATCATGACATCATTACATTCTAACATGTTATAAATCCTTTCTATCTGATCAAGGAACTAGTGAGGATTAACCATGAGATTAATACTATTATACCTTGAAGGTTTTAGTTATAGAAATTTATAGAAAGTTTGAAGTCTATTTCTATGAGGTAAAGGAGGAAGTGAAAGCTATCTATTTTCTTCACTATTTAACTTTTAGTTTCCTAGGTTTTAGTTTTAATTCTAGTTTTAAGTAGTCATCATCTAAGGTTTATAGCAAAGTAGCTACCCGAGTCAATGTTTCTAGTTGCATTTGTTTATCATTTATATTCTCATTTTTACTTCTTATATAAGTGACGTTATAGATCCTTTGTGTTTAGACACTTCAATATGTGCCTTACTGGGCTTTTTTCTTCTAGCCATACCTTATATAGTAACCTAGGTTAGCAAATAAAATTTTTATTTAAATAAAAGATACTTATTCTCTTTTATACTTTCATTATCATCATTACTGATTACCACTTTTTACTAGTTCCACCTTTCCTTTAATCAATTTTTTCCTTATTTTCTTACGCCATACTTTGATACCAATTCTATCATGACCCATTTTTTAGTTTATCATAACTAACTTGATGACATATTATAGATATCTGGGCTAACCTTTCTCATTTCTTTTTTTAAAGTCTTTTTTTTAATAAAACACATACCTTTGGATGACTTTTGACTAGTAAACACACACACACACACACACACACACATAAACACATATTACTTTTGAAAACTTTAACATCTTTCAAGTGATTAGACAGAAATATGAAGGTATACTATTGAAATTTTAGAAACATATCTAAAAACTATATAGGTAGCTAGACTTTTTAAATTTTTTTTCTACAAGACACTATGGTGGATAAAAACTTTATAAGGATACTATTTTATAAAAAACTCATGAGCTTTTATCTTTCTAAAGAAGACTAATTTGAAAATAAAAATATTCCTAAAGCCAGAGGTGAAAAATATTTTCCTTGAAAAGTGTGATAGTAAGAACAACAATAAATAGATTTCTAAAAAGTGTGATAGTAAGAACAACAAAGATCTTTCTCAAAAATAGATGATAGAACTTTATTTTGAAATTGAATGAAAATCATTATTGTGAAGTTTGTGCTTCTTCTTTATGAAAAACTGAACTTGGATTACCTAAATTGAAATATTATTGATTTTTGAAATCTTCAAAATAAATAGATTTGATGAAATGGATGAATGATAGATTTGTTATAAAGCTTGTAACTTATGAGGAAAAGAAAATGATTGACATTGATTTCTAAAAAGAAAATTTTATTATAAAACAAATACAATAGAATGGGATTAAGTTATTAAAACAAAGAAATTTAAATATGATTATTTAAAATTAAATATTATTTTTAAAGAGTAAAGTCATGATTTACAAAAATGATTCATTTAAGATTTTTTTTTCTTTTGAAAGATAGTACCAAGAAAATTAGCAATCTATAAAGAAGAATTTCATATCAACAAATTGAGGATGTTCGTAGAAATACCATCATTTAAGTATATCAATTCTTTGAATTTATCTCTTTATATATATATATATATATATATATATATATATATATATATATATATTTATTTGTATAATGTTCATGCTAATTGATTAGTGGATGAATCATACATGTAACATATTGAAACATTTTGGGGACAAAACATGTAGATAACTAAGTTTAATTATAAAGTGCATGCATAGTATGGCTTTATGGCCTATTACAAACTAAGTTTATAAAATATTAGGCTTGACTATGAGCCTTTAATAATTATATATAATTAAGTATCAAATAGTGAGAACTAGAGATAATCATACTAAATAATAATGCATGATTTAACTCATGGCTAATCATTATTATGAGAGTTCTAGTTAGAAGGATGCTAGTTCTGCTTAGGAGATTGTAATGGTGTGGGGAAAATCATATGTAGTTAATTAGAAGGGGGTTGATTCATAGATGCATTAGAAAAAGTATATAGATTCTCTATAGGTCCTTTAATAATTATATTATGCAGATCTATAAGAACCACATTCATATGACGCAAATATACAAGTCATTTTGATAAATCCTCATAATGAAATTAAATTTGAAATGATATATACCATACTAAGTGAAATAAGGTCTCCACCAGCTACTAGTAATTATGATGGGAGCATCCATTAAACAGGTGAGGCATTTAAAAAAATATTAACTAAAAAGTAATGTATAGAAAAACTTAGTGAGTGATTACTCAATAGTGAGTGACTACTCAACCTCTATTCTAATGGGTTTCTAGTTAAAAAGCATATATACAAAGACACATGTTAGGATAAATGGAATTCTTACTAGCATATTGTAACTCCCTTACTTATTAACGCCTTAAACTTCATGTATTCTTTACTTCCTCCACTTTGATAAATGCATACTTAGATGCTTTATACTTTGTTTTCAAACTTTGAAATGACATATATGAGCATTAGGAAAGGATCCAAGGGCAAAACCATGCAAATCCTGAAGAAATCAAGCCAAAAAGTTCACTTAACAAAGAACACGGGGGTCCCATACCCCGTGTTCAGGGCCGTGTTTCTTACTGGATCACTTCAAGGCTTCACTGGGTTACTCGATAAAGAACACGGGGGTGAACACGGGCCGTGTTATACCCCGTGTACCTTACTGCCCTTCAGTTCTGAGGTAAACACGGGGAGTGTCGCACCCCGTGTAACACACTGATCAGCCTTTGATGAAGAACACGGGGTACAACACGGGCCGTGTTCTACCCCGTGTACATCACCAGACTTCCAAAAACACAATCCTTCCTTCTTTTCCACATTCAAGGTTTTAGCTTTTCACAAGGGAGGTTTCATAATTCATAAGAATCATCCTAATTTCATCATTTTAACCAAGTTCCAAACATATCATGCCAATTCTACACATGCACCATTATTTCTCTAAAACCCAAGTGTGTTCATCATGGTTTCTTGTGGTTTTTACACCAAACCAAAGCCATAGATTAACATAACAACATCCAAAACACCATTAAACATATTCAAATCATCCTAAATTCCATGTTCAATTACCCTTAATCATACTAACCTCAAGATTTCAAGAAATTACAAAGAGTACATTAAAGAGCTCTTAGAGGAGAACATTTTTACCTCTTGGTGCAACTTGAAAATCCTCACTTGGAGCTCCCCAAACTTAATCAAACTTGAGCTTTTCTTCAATCTAAGCACACCAATGGATAGAGCTTGATGAGAAGAGCAACTTTCCCTTCTACACCTTAGCTTGAATCTTAGTAATTTGGGTGAAAAAGCTAAGAGAAACTTTCTCTCTCTTCCTTCTCTCTCTCACACGTCCAAGCTTGCTCTCATGGAAATTTCTGTAGCTTTTGGAGAAATGGAGAAGAAGGTAGAGTTTTCATGAAGCTTCTAGGGGCATTTTGGTCCTTTTTAAAATTTTCAAGGGTATTTTAGTCCTTTTTCACCAATTAGTAAGGCTATTCTTGCCATTATTTTTTTAATAGTGACACTTGTCATGAGTCCATTGGTCCCACTAATTAAAATCACATATTGCACCCCAAATCCTTGGTTATTTATATTAAATCCCAAATCCTTAATTATTTACACTTTAACCACACTCGATTTTGCACTTTTACAATTTAGTCCATAGGGTTTCTGTCTGTTTAAAATTCCTTACACTGACAGACTTAAATAACTCCCCCTTTTAGGGTTTTCTAACCTCCTCTGATCATCTATACTGCTTATAGAAATCAATTCTTTTCCTACTATCTCTTTTCCTTTCAAAATTTCGTTTACCTTTACACTTAAGTTCCTTCAACTTAAAATTCACCCACCAAACTAATTCAATCATGCTCTTCATTTCTACAGCCTCAAAATTTAGAGATTCAAATAATAGAAGTAAAAATTCAGGACATTACACATATCCCAATATTCAATAATTCAACATATATATATTTTTGTCTTTTGCATAATAAATGGTATAAGATATGCAAGTTACCTCTTTATTACTCCTTTATTCTTGTTCCACTCATCACCATCCTTATCTACTCATCCACAACCACATACTAGTATAACACATTTCAAAATATTATATGGCTTAATGGGCAATTATAGTGAAGATAACCTCTTAGGCTTTTGGCACTATTTTATTGTCAAACTAGCCATCCCTAGCTTTTATTTCATTGTTTGGTTAAAATATCGTCTCTATTATAATCATTGTAAACATGTTAATTCAAATTTACCAAAGAAGTCATCACTCATAACTAGGATTCTTAGTTGAAGTTGACATAAATTTATATTAAGATTAGATTTAAACTAACAATATTTCATAATAGTACTCATAAAGCTTTCTTTTTTATTATAAACTATTTTATGACCATTTTGAAATTTACAACATTTCTTGTGTGATGTCATAAGTGCATGGAGCTAACTTTTTACAAAATATAAGGGAAATCACATAGTACATTGATAAGTATAGTGAGATTTCTCATATTTCCTTATAAGATTTCTTTGATCATTTTTTTTATCATCCTACAACCATTATTTTCTATAGTAAATAGACAAAGCCCTCTTGAATGAAATATAAAGTATTTAACTTCTAAAGGAAGTATCCTTTTAAGGTAAAATAAGAGAGAGCGCTCATAGGTTTTTATGAGCCCTTTTCCATGCCTTCATAATTAACTTTTGTTTTAGTAAATTTTATTTAAAAAGAAAAGAAATGACTCATAGCCTTGTGAGCCACCTTTCACTTATTTGTTCTTTTTTAAAAAACTGAGGGGTGCTTAACTAGAACCATGAGCTACCCTTCCATTATATCTATAATAAATTTTCTTTCTTTGAAGATTATATGTGATATATATATATATATTGGTAACACTATTAGCACAAAAAGAAAATATAGCAATATATATCTTAAATAGACATTTTTTTGGACAAAAACTAAAAAGAAAAATATTAAGTTTTCACTCACAGAAGTTTTGGAAAATTCTTAGAGGACTATTTAAAAATATTAAGAATCATATTATTTCCATACAAATGAGTAAAAGTATAAAATTATCAAGAAATAAGAAATTAAAATTGACATAAAAAGAAAAGATTTCACCAAAGAAAATAAGAAAGAGTGTGGTCCACACTTTCTTGATATTGCTTGCTTAAAAAGAAAAATTTATCTTGTGTTTAGTGAGGGATCAAAGATTATAAAGATGAGAAGAAATGGATTGCTCTTATGGTGGTGTTGCTTACGATATTTGTTTGAAAGAAAAGAATATTAGGTTAAGAGAATGCTGGTGGAGAAAAGAAAGTGGAGTATTGGTCTTTAATAATGTTTCAATTTTTATAGCCAAAATAAGAGACAAAAACTTATGATTTTAGAATCTTCTAAGATTTTAGAGTTAAATGTATATGGAAAAATTAAGAAAGAGGAATGCTTGGGACATTTAGAAAATAAGTGGGGAGATAAGCAAGTGCATCTTTGTATAAGATAGTAACTAAAAAAGACAATTTTCTTTTGTAGCATTTTGGTGAGATAGTAATATAATGTCATGCTCAGTCATGAACAAAAAAAATTTTTTCATGTAGAATTTTCATATGGATAATAATTAAAGGTGACAATTTATGTTGACATAAAAGGTTTGTGTTATATCAAAGATTAATAACAATTCAAATAAGTTTAACTTTGTGTCCGGTTTGGTCAAACCATTTATTAAACATGTCAAGTTAGGTCAACCTGTCTAACCTATTTAATAATTTTAATTAAGAAATTTTGTATTATAAAATCATTTACTAAATTTAATTACTTATTATTTTTCATAAAAATATTTTTAACCATTGATAAAATACTTTTTTTGAACTTTTATTTCTATTTTATTAAAACATGGATTTTATATTTTTTAATATATAATTATTTATAATTTAATTATTTCTCAAATACCATTTTTAAAATTTTAATATAAATTCCTAAACATGTTAGTGTGTTAACTAGTTTATAATCATAACTTGGTCTATTTATTATTTATGTTAAAGGCATTACTTGTATAAGTTCAACCCAAACCTATATAAGGGTTTTATGTTCATATTGAATTATCTTATCTTGTCAAAAATTGCCGCCTATAATAAAAAAAAATTCAATGGCCTTAAAACTATTTTCAATTTGTGAAACTTACTAATTTTACCCATAACTTTGTATCATATTTTTAAAAATTATATATGAAATGAAGTGAGAAAATTATGAATTTAGTAACAAAATTTTCCTTTACAATATTTATTTCCAAGCCATATTTTTCTTAAATTTTTTGATACTTTTGTGATTCTAGAAAAATTAAATAATCTTAAATGTAGTATAAGTTGCAATTACTGCATGAATCAACCATTCATGTTAACTTTCTTTAGCTTTTCTTATAAATGTATTTTTGCCTTAGATGAGAAAACCATACCATAAGCTCATATTTTTTGTGAGTTTGGTAGTTTTTTTTAATATTATAATATTAATATTACTTATTTATTATTTACCATTTTTTAAGTAGAAATTTTTTTTCCTTATAATAAATTTTTTATCTAGTTGTGTGGATTTTTAATAATAATTATGTGAGGTTTTCTTCTAATATTTCTAATTGCATTTTCTTTTGTTTATTTGCTATTAATTATACATATAATTACTTTTAGTAATTCTAATTAATTAAGTTTTTTAACGAATGTTATGGTTTGGTCTAAGTGGTTTAGCAAGCTACTTTGGCTAACTGCATGGAGGTGAATACTAATGGAGCTGCTAAATCCAACTTCATATTAGTAAGGTGTGGTGGAATAATTAGAGATGATGTAATAAGTTGGCTCTATGGATTTGTAAAACTTTTAGGAGTTTGTTCCTCAATTCATATTGAATGTTAGCGAGCTATTTGTGGTTTTAAGGTTACTTATAATTTGGGGTTCAAAGGAGTTTTTCTAGAATATGATTCTAAAGTGTTAGTACAATGCTTCTCTTACATAGAATATCAAAGTACTTGGTTGATTTAGATTATTCTAAAGTTACTAAATAAAGAATGAGAGGTTATTATGGTGTATACTTCTAAATAAAGGAATGTATGTGCAGATTGGTTGGCAAATCATAACATCAACTTGGACTTGGTATTTATGACTTTAACAAGGCTTTCTCATAAATGTCACATATTTTTCTTACTGATATTTTAAAAGTTTCTATGACTCGTGTAGTTATTTTTTTTTCTTAATTTCTATTGTTTTGGGCTTTAGCCTTTTTGTTTAGAAAAATCTAACAATCTTTAAAGAGATTTAGGATAGATTCAAATGGTTTTAGTATTTTTGTAAAATGTCCACCATTACATAAGCTCTTTATTTTTAATAGATAACATTATATTTATTAGAAGTAAAAGATGAAGGACATTTTAGATCCAACAAATATAGTTGTGAGATATAGTCAAACATGGATATATTTTACTTGTTACAAAAAATTAATGTTTTAAACATTTTAAAACCTAGGAAAGAATAAACTAAAATTAAAAAGAAAAACATATATTTGCTTCTAAAGTCAACTAGATACTCTTTAACTCATTATAGCCTAATTAATATGAAAGTGTATCTAATTATAACATTACTAAAGACATTTGGGAAACATTTAAAGTTGCATATCTTAGCACTACACAAGTTAAAGCTTTTAAAGTTCAATCCTTGGTATATTAGTATGAATTGTTTAAAATGCAATATGGTGAATCTATTAAGAATATGACTTAACATTTAATGTTAATGGTTAACTATATAAATATTTTAGATAAGAGTTTTATTAATGTAGATTTGTAAATATATAAGATTCTTAGGTCTATGATAATTGAATTGTAACCTAAAATTATAACAATCAAGGAATCATCAACGATTGACATGCATATACTTAAGGAATTATTTGGAAATCTTGAAGAACTTCAGTTAAAGCTAAAAATATTTGCAAATCTAATAAAGAAAACAAGAGGAGAAAAACTTTACCCCTTAAGACAACTACAATCCATTAAGATAATGATGATTTAGAAAGCACTAATGAAGTTAATGATCATCAATAGAATATGAACTTACTCTTTTTAACAAGAATTATTAAAGACTCTTTAAAGCCAATAAACATGGAGCAAGAAAAATATAACCTTTCAAAAAGAGTGGTACTGAGGGATAAGTTGCCAACTCAAGTTTTTAGATTTGCTCTAAATGTAAGAGATGAGTGCTATATTTATTGATTTACTTATTTTATTCAATGCTTAGTTTTTTATTGAGCTCATGTATATATATCTTGTTTTATGATTATGTTAGAATTTGGGAATATCCTTCCATCATAGAAGGATTAACATGGAGATTTACAATTGTTCTAAAAAAGTCCAGACCTAATTCAAATGTTTAATAGCTCAAAACTAGCCGAGAAATAGGAATAAAATTTTACCCTTGCTGTTGCTAGAATTGAATTAGTTGTAGTATTTTCATGATATTTAGAGCTATAATCCTTTAATTGATATAAACTAAGCCCTTTGAAAGCTAATATCCTTATATACAACTTTCATGAAGGATTTGAGTTAAAACTAAGTCATTTTTTATGGAGAGAAAAACTTTTATTTTTATTTTTTTTAAAACTATATGTTTGTGTCTATTTTTATTTTTTTTAAAAAAACTATGTTAGAATTATTTTAAATTGGACCTAATAATTTGGCAATTAAGTTTAAAATCTTAAAGCATTATAGCCGAAATAAAGTGATAATTAAGTTAGGCCTGCATGGCATATAAGTTTAAATTAAAGTAATGGGTGGATTTTGGTGATGGATAGATATACTATAGTTATAATTTTATTTAAACAGGGTCCTTCTAAAGTTTAAGCTAGCTACACATTCCCTATTAATTGTAGCAAGTCTTTCTCTTTAACTACTAAAGCAACGACTAGGGTTGAAAGGAGGAGTGCCATCTGTGAGTGTGTTTTGTGCACAAATCAAAAGTTAGTGCTCAAAAGAACATATTGTAGTAGTGATCATGATCTAATTACCTGAACATCTTTATTTTAATGGAGTCAACTCAAAGTAATATAACCATGTAAATATGGCTAATTTGTACGTGGATTTGATGACTTTTTTTTCATGTTTCCTATGACTTCTAAAATTAGTCAAGTATTGCTATGAATTTTATAATTATTGCATAGCCTTAGATTAATTATAAATTTTATCATTATATATTATTTAAGAATTGCAATGTTTGATGTCCATAAATTGTTTAAACATTCTGTATATGTTTTCTATTCATTAATCCATTTTTCCAAAATGGTATATACATTATGGTAGCAAAATCATTTTAATATTAGGTATGTTTATATGTTTGTATATATGTGTTTACAATATATTGTTGCACTAGAATAGTATCGAACAATATATGTATGAATGATTTCTTCACATATGTATATCATTAGATGTTTAGATGTAATTGGAAATCTACTTGGCAATATATACATAAATAGAATTACATGGTAATACAAAGGAGAATTTATATATGTAAATAGAGTTATTCATTTGCATGCATTCACTTGTTTTATTCACTATATGTCTGTTTGAATATTTAAATGTGTTTAGTACGATACATTTTGAAAAATATCTAAGCAAAATCTTAATCTTATAGTTAACCATATTTCTTCTTTCAAAGGATTGACACATATTATAATGTTCTCTGCCTTAGTAATTACTAGATTAATGAAAGTTATTAATTCCTTTGAAATAACTAGGTTCAATGACTCAAATAACTACCTAAAGTTATAGAGAAAATATTACCCAATTCTTTTCTTTTTGTTTACCCATTCATTGCCATCGACACAAATCCCTTTTATATTATTCCTCCTTCATCTCATTACTGTGGAAGCATGAAAGAACTTTAAGTTTATATCTTCTCCCTTTATCAATAATTCCTTTATCTTTTGGCACCATATACTTTCCCTTTTTTACACTTATTCATCTACCTCCCATTGCATATTTTTTATTATTGTATCAGTTCTACAGATGGAATATCATGTTTCAAGACTATTAATGTATCATATAATTCATTTAAGTGCTTATCAAAATGGCCATACACTTTCCTATTCCACATATATAATTTAGCTTTAGCATTATTTATCTTTTATACCATTTTATAAACCATAGATCCTTGGACACTATCATCCCAAGCCTCTAAAATTAACTCCTTACCTGAAACATCCTTTAGCCATGTTGTAAGAAAGCAAAAAAAAATTGATGGCTATAATCATTGTCATGTGTAATATCTAGTAAAATTGGATTATAGTCAAATTGACTACATTCTAGTACCAGAACCCCCCTCTTGGGGAATCTACCATTATGGATAGCTGACAACTTAATCTAGAATTTTCCTTATTTGAGCAATCTCTTCTCTCTTATTAAACCATGTGAAATTATCTCCTTGCCCATGATTTTCAATACTACCTATTTGATTAAAAAACTCTACTAAAGCTAAATCAAATGAATTACCCACTAGCCAACCTTTTGTTTTATCATTAGAAAATAACAAAGCATTGAAGTTACCCTATCAATAATCATGGCGGATTTACCTTACCTATTAGTGAACAAAGCTGAGACCAAGATAAGGATTTACTATGTTGGTCTAGTGGGTTATATATGCATGTCAGTAACCATTTATTATCTATGTTATCATCTTTCACTTTAACATGTATCAACTGATTTATGGATTCCAATACATTGAACTTAAACTCCAACAACCATATAAAAACTATCCTTCTATATCTATGATGAGGTGGTATTACATAAAAATGATGTACTTGTATAGTTGTAAAAATATATTGAATTTTGCATTGATTTGCCTTCGTTTCACATAAAAATATGCAATTCAACTTCATCTTCCTAGTTAAAGCCTCTTCCTAGTTAAAGCTCCCAAGGCTTTCACTAGCATGGCATTGTACAATCCTGGAAAATACCACCCTAAGATTTTTATGACTTTTGTGAGGGCTTGATAAAGTTGGCCTTTTTAGCCATTAATTGAATAGATAAGTCGAGATTCCACGTTTCACTCATTTAATTTAATTGTCCTTTACTTTGCAACCTATTTTTCCATTGAGAAACATTAACTTGCCTCTTTAACACCTTTTCATGCTCATTACCTAATTCAAATTACTGAACCTTTACAAAGAATTGTTGCTTACAACCTAACATTTTAACTTATCCATATCCTTTCCTTTTGTTTGGAGTATATTCTTCTTTTTTGAATGTCCTACATCCTTAGTAAATAAAGTAATTAAAGATGAATCCTTTCTTAAAGCATTCAATCTTTCTTATCTATAACCTTTAATAGCAACCCCTTGTGATTCAAAATGTATTAATAATTTGTCTTATCCCCTACATATATCAATCATGTCCTATCCACTCCAATGGCTTCCTGTAGTCTTTTTAGATTGCATGACTCTCTTATCCTTGTGCCTTTTATAACTATAAACTTATCTTACAATCGTAATGCAACTTCCTCAACCTACCTTACTAAGGCTTTTAGATGGCTTACAACTACATCAATTTTTTGGATATATCCCTAGTGACCTTTTTGTTAAATCTACTTGCCTATCTCTTCAGTTAATACATGGTCTAGCTTTAATAATGATTGGAGGAGGGAACACTATGATCCAAGGCCCCTATCATTTATGATTATTCTTTTTAGTGAATTAAGACTTTGGTTCTTGGCTTTCCTATTGTTCATGACCAGTTAAATCATATCTATAATAGAAGTGGGAAGGCCTACCTTATTGGAAAGTTAACTTAGAGCAACTGTATGTTTATTTACACAAAGGCCATCTAACCTGCACCCTCAAAAGCCTTGCATTACCATTCCATCTTTGATTGGATTCTCAACATCAATGACCTTTTCACATTTTTAACCAATTATGTGTGTGATGTCCTTAGTATAAACTTGAATGACACCTTATGAATCTAAACTTATAGATCCACATAGAAGAAATTCATTTCATCAAAATTAATATATGGATTCCAAGATTGCACTATAACTAACTTGCTTAGCATATTCTATGGACTACCCATTACTACACGATCTACTCGATCTTTTGAGGAAAACTACTATGAATTTATTCACTCCTATGTTTGTAAAAAAATAAATCTTAACAGAAATTCCACACTTTTCACAACATGAGATAAATTGTGTTCTTACTAATTACCTTATTACCTAGTATAGATCCCACTAAAGAAGATTTTTGTAATGCCTTTGTGGTGAAATTCACCTCCAACTACAAGTCATTTTCTTCCACTCCATTAGAACCCTTCACCAATGGAGGATCATGGTTTGTCATGAGCAATCTTGTCCTTTCAAACCTCTCTGTAAAAGCGATCTAATAACTTGTAAAAAAAAAAATTAAACTCGAATATACTCAAATACAAACTATGGATCATTGTCTTTATTACTCTCACTTTTGAGAGAAAACCACTCTCCTTTCTTGGGAAAACAATTTTGTGTACTTCAATGAACATTAACAATTGTTTATATACATGTATTTAAAATTTTATGTTGATTATTATTTAATCATAAATTAAAATCCAAACACATAAAATGCTAACAATTCTACTTAAAGAACTTAAAATTTCATTGTTAACAGAACATGATTGCAATTTATTATTTTTATTGAGTTAAGTGAAAAAAAATAAATTACAACTACAAAATTTGTACATTTTAAAGTAAAATTACTTAAAATATAAAAGAAGTACAAATAACAACATATTAAATATTTTTCAAATAATAAAATTACACATGCTTCCGAGAAAAAAATTATTTTATTTCAAGACTAATTTTTTTTTATTTTAGGATGGAAAAATATATTTAATACAAGGAAAAATGCAAATTACCTATTTCAATTTTAAAGTGGTTGTATTTAACACTCATAACTTTTGATTTTTCCAATCAATAGTAAAAATTATTCCTAAGTGATAAATTGCACTCTCATAATAACTTTTCTTATAATATCGAGAAGAATTTGTATATCATATTATACAAATGTGAAGATAAAAATACAAGAAATGTAACCATGTATTTTCCTACTTATAAATAGTTTTAATTGTTGATTATAAAAATTAAAAATTTTGATGAAATGTAATTATCCTAAAATTAAAGGGGGTCATTTATATATTTTCCCAAAATATATAAATTATAAAATGTGAAGATTTTAACATAAATCTCCCCCCCCACAAGTTATGCCACTTTATCCAAAGATTTGGCAATATTCTCCATCTTTGTGCGCATAAAATATACTTAAATAATTCATCTCAAATTTATACAACGTATTTCTATTTAAATTTAATCTAATAAAGAATAGTTGTAATATTAATATTTTATAAATAAAAAAAATGTAATTTTTAATATACTTGAACGCCCCACTTGACAACGGTAAACCAGGGACTGGGTATTTCTCCGGTGCCAAGTCCCCAGTTTAACCAAATAGTGAATCGTCGTGTATATATAAATTGGGCAAAGCAAAATACGTGGGCAGAGAGTTGACACATGGATAATTCAAATCCGTTAGAGAAATGGCCGATGATAGCTTCTTATCTATGGAGCCAGTACATGTCTTGCCCAGTTCGCGGTCACTCTGAACTCGCACACAATGCTTATTTTCACTACAACACTTGCTTCATCATCTGGCACGTCCTTCATCTCACACCTCCCACCTTATGATGCTTCCATTCCTTTGGCAAACCAATTGAACTTCCCAAAATACGCCCACAAGTTAACTGTTAAAAGGCCTTCGTCTTGGTGTCACACTGTTAAAGTCTTTGTTTCTGGCAATACCCAGATTAACAATCTTGAGAGTGGAATTCTTGAAGACCCATCTGCATCAGAGGAGGCCGCTCGTCAGGCTCGGGTGTGTAGGCTGTTTCTTTGATTTTTTTGGGATTCGATTATGGATTTTGCTAATTCTGATAGATATACAACCTCAACCTTGATTGTAAATTTTGATGAATGTGGAGACACCCATAATGGGTGATCGCATTCTTGACATTCTTGTGGTGGATTGCAGCATCAAGAATCCTAAAAGCCAAAATTAAGTATGTATATTGGTAATTGATTTATCCCAACAAATTTGGTATGGAATGTGTTTCCAAATGGATTGTGGTAGCTTTCGCAAGAGTAATGGGGGAAACTTGAATTCATGCAATGCTTGTTGGCTAAATTTATTAATTCTACATGATAGAGTTCTCAATTTGAGACCTCTTGTATGGATAAGCGACTTGTTTCTGTTTCTTTCTATGAATTATGAATAATGTAATTGAGTGATAACTTTGAAGTTTGTAGTCCATATTTTGGTTTCATGGATTGTGCATACGGCAAATGGATATTTGGTGACTGTTAGGATAGTCGGTCTCTATGCACAAATGCTTGTTCTTTAACAGAGGAACCTGTATTGGATTCTGAAGTATTCAAGGCGAGGAAGACGGACAAGGGAGAAACAGTAAATGAAGAATTTATACATACCAGAAAGTCATTGGACCCACAAGTTATCCATAACAAAGAGGATGATAAAACCAGTGCATAATCAACTCTTGTTGAATAACCGATTAAATGAATGTTTTCTTTGATCAGGTGTGAGTGATAATTGAAGATTATTCCTGGTTAGGATGATCTGTTCTTTTTTATTTTTGCATTCTTATGCATGTCTGAGACATAGGAGCTTGGAAAGTTTGAAGTTGAATGTATTATAGATTATATAAGACAGCCAGCAGCAGGTTACATGAGTAGATCATTATAGTATATGAATTTTATCAATCAATTATATATCATTTTATTAGTTGTGATTTATGAGTTGTTTCGTGCAACATTATTTTCTATTTTTGTGTTGCATTAATGTAAGATTAAGGTCAGGTTTAATTTACATGTTCTGTGATTGTGTTGATGTTGATTATCATCATCCTATGTTCTGATGATTGACTTATGCAAAGATTAGAGATCTGCAGATTGGAAAGCTGCAAAGGCATATGCAGATAGTGGATTCATTTATGAAGGTAGGATTGAAGGTTCTAATGGTGGAGGCCTGCTGGTTCGGTTTTATTCTCTAGTGGGGTTCCTCCCTTTCCCGCTGTTGAGTCCCTCACATTCATGTAAAGGTCTACATATGTTTCAGACTTACTCTTTGCCCATTATTTCTGTCTTTTTCAATTTTTCCTTACTTGCCATGAATTCCATGTCCCTTTATGTAACTTACTGCGCAGTTGGGACTAGTCCATTTTTTTTAGGCTTGTAGAGTTTCAGCCAAAACTCATTTGATTTTAGTTGAGATTATGTGCATTTTAGGAAATTATCTTAGAAAGATTCTGGATTGATTTTTCAGCTTGTTAGATTGATTATTCTTTCCTTTCTAGCTTGATTAGGATCAGATTGTATATATTAGGAAAATAGATCGTAGATTGATACAACAATAATAACAAAATCTTATCCCACTAAGTGAGGTTGACGGATTGTAGATTGATATTAGGATGATTATAGTTTGATTTTCTTAGGCTGACTGATTGAAGATTCTCTTGTAATCTTTTGTATATAAATAGCACAATCGCCAAGCAATTAGCTTAGGTCACTCCCTCATATTCAGACTTATCTCAATTCAAGTTGGTATAAGTGGTCTTTCCTGAGAGTCTCTCCTTTCCTTTTTTGTTTGCTGCTGCAAATCGCAGCCTTCTGTTATTGTAGAATATTGCAGAATCTTCTTCTTCTTTGCTACACATTGTGGCTTCCCAAACAGAAGCAAATTGCCATTAAACAGAACCCAAAAACCCAGATACCAGATGCACATATCCCACTGTTTTTGCAACTTTTTGGCACTATTTCCTGAGCATCACAACATTTCTTGAGAAACTAGCTGCACAGACCTGTTTGCCGGCTAATTTCTGGCAAAACCCACCGGTGTATGCACTGCATACACCACCTCATCAGATGTACGTGAGTCTCATGCGTCACTGTGCCTTAGTTGCTGCTTCTCACTGACTCCATTTGTGGCTTCAGTTTGTTGATCCAAGCAACGAGACCTCTTTTTGATTCGGACAGCTAGGTTTAGTTTTCCGTTTTTGGGTTCCTTTTTCTGAGTTCTGATTGCTGTTTTCAGTATGGCTGAAGTTTAGAAGCCTCCTTCCAGTATTTCCTCCATATCTGTGGTAATCTTATCATTCCTTTTGTAAAACTAAATGAAGATAATTGTGCTTCTTAGTTTGTGGCTGTTGAAACTTGGTTTGAGGGTTAATAGGTCCAAGATCATTTGACAAAACAAGTTACAAATATCTCTTAATCTAATCAGCCAGCTTGGAAGAAACTGAATGCTCAGTTGTTATCCATTTTGTGATAGTCAATTGAACCTGGTTTATTTATTTATTTCCATTCTTCTAGAACTTGTTATGCTATGTGGGAAAAGGCTAAGCAGTTGTATTCAAATGACATCTAACATTTCTATAATCTTTTATATAATTTGGTTAATTTGAAATCACAAGATTCAAGCATCTCCTTTTATATCTGAAGAGTCCAATTTATTGTAGAGGAATTTCAACAGCTATTGCTTATCTTAGCCAATATCACAAAGCAGGAAAAACAACAAAATCAATCCTTTATGGTTCTTACTCTTGCATGGTAATCTTGAGGAAGAAGTCTATATAGAGTAACCATTAGGGTTTGTTGCTCAGAGGAAGAATTATCTAATATGTAAATTGCAGAAATTTCTTTATAGCGTTAAACAATCCTCGTGAGCTTAGTTTGGGAGATTCAATAAGGCTGTTCAGGACTTTGGCTTGTAGCAAAGTGAAGTTGATCATTTTATTTTTCATTACTCTTCTAATTTTGGTTGCATGTACCTAATTGTTTATGTTGATAACATAGTAATTGCAAGAGATGATCATAAGGGTTTGACTAGCTTAAACAATATTTGTTTCATTACTTTTAGACTAAAGATCTTGGGAAGTTTTAGTACTTCCTTGGGATTGAGGTAGCATAATCTCAATCTGATATCTCTATTTGTTAGAGGAAATATGCTCTTGATATACTAAGTAAGATAGATATGTTGGAGTTTAAGTTAGTTAACACACTTATGGATTCAAATATAAAACTATTTCTAAATTAAGGGAAGCCTTTTGTAGATCCAAGAAAATATATAGCCTTGTTGGAAAGTTAAATTATCTCACAATCATTCAATCTTATTTTTTTTTACTGTAAGTGTAGTGAGTTAATTCCTCAACTCATATTGTGAAATTCATTGAGATATTGTAATGTGAATTCTTGGATACATTAAAGGAAATCTAGGAAAAGGGTTGTTATATGAAGATCAAGGCCACATTTAGATTGTTGGATATGCTGATGTAGATTGGCTGGATTTGCAAGTGATCAACAATCTGCTTTCAAGTATTATGTTTTCATTAGAGGAAATCTTATTTCATGGAAGAGTAAAAAGCAAAACATGGTGGTAAGGTTGAGTGTAGAAATAAAGTGTCGGGCTATGGTACTAGTCATATGTGAATTCATGTGGTTGAAATAGTTGATACAAAAACTCAAATTATATGAATTGGGTCCTATGGAACTTATATGTCATAATCAGGTTGCATTGCATATTACCTCAAATTTAGTCTTTTATAAGAGGAGTAAGCACATTGAACTTGAATGCCACTTTATCCGATAAAAGTTAACTTTGAAAGAGATTGTCACTGTTTTTGTGAATTCAAATGATCAATTGGCTGATGTTTTTACCAAATCTCTCCAAGGACCAAGAATTGATTATGTATATAAGAAGCTGGGTGTATATAATATATATGCTCCAGTTTCAGGGGGAGTGTTAAGATTATGTACATTTTAGGAAATTATTCTAGATTGATTATTCTTTCCTTTCTACCTTGATTAGGATCAAATTGTATATATATTAGGAAAATAGATCGTAGATTGATATTAGGATGACTATAGTTTGATTCTCTTGGGCTGATTGATTGAAGATTCTCTTGAAATCTTTTGTATATAAATAGCACAAGTGCTGAGCAATTAGCTTAGCTTAAGTCATTCCCTCAAATTCAGACTTCTTTAAATTCCGGTGATTTATAAAGAACTGTTGCTGTGGGAGGTTACAAACAGATGTGAAATTCTATTTTGGTGCATGTATATGGTTATATTAGTTTGGTGACATTATAGCGATAGCTTCTCTTACATTGCAAAAACAACTCAAACTGCTTTTTATTTAAGATAATGATTAAATCTTATTTACCTGTCTTCGGTATGCATTATGCTGTTCAGTCATCTGTGTAATTATATAGTAGAGTAAACGACCAAATTGGTTTCTGAAAGATAAAAGTTATATCAGATTTCCTCCAAAGTTTGTTTTACATCAACTAACTACAATTTTGGGGGAAATTTGATGTAACATCTATCTTTTAGGGACGTATTAGATGTAAAAACAGAGGTTTATGTACTTATTTGATGTAAAACAAACTTTAGGAGAAAGTCTAATGTAACATCTATCTTTTAAGGGCGAATGTGGTGGCTTACTTTATATAATATTTGCTGCATGATCACAATTGAAAGTAGAGTTCTGATTGCTGATGTATTTAACTTTGATGCCTTCATGTAGAACCACACAAAAATATCCAAGACATTGCAAAAGGTCTGGTAGGTTCCCTATTATCAGTGAAGGTAATTACATTTGACTGCCATATTTAGTTCATTTCTTCAATATATTATTCTATTGTTCATTTAAGCATGATTATTTCTGTTTTACTCAATAGTTGCCTATTTGGGATCCCGCAAAGCTAGTACAATTTCTCTGGCTATTAGCCCTGAAACCTTCAAATGGGCTTTTCATGCTTTTCAAGATGAAGTGTGTGAGTGTTAATTCGGCATTTGGCTTAAACAGCATGAAATTTCCATTTAAGGGGAAAAAAACCATGAGCTACATTTGCCATTCATGGAAAATTGTGGGATACATTAAAAATATTAATTTGAATCATCATTTTGTCTTCTCCTCTCCCCCCCCCCCCTTTTCCTTTTTACTTTTCTGTTTGGTGGGCTGGATTTTTTGGCCTTTTTCATAATAATTCTTCAATGAATATATTTCTAATCCTTGACTGCCTCAGTTGACAAATTTTGGAAGATGATTTCATACTGTCATTTTAATTTTCTACAAAACATGTTGCTTACTAGGTACCTTTGCCATTTTTGTTCATTAACCATAACAAAATTATTGATCATTAATTTTTCATTTTTTTAATTTTTTTATAATATTAGGTTATTCAAGCAGATGAGGATAAAAGGAAATTGATCTTCTCTGAAAAGGAAGCTGCCTGGTCTAGATTTTCTGAGCAGGTCAAGGTTGGGGATACTTTTGAAGCAATGGTTGGTTCTGTCGAGGACTATGGTGCTTTTGTTCATTTACGTTTCCCTGATGGTAATTATTAGGCATGCTTCAGGAGTCTGTTGTCTCCCTCTCTCAAATCATGAAAACATTATGAATGACATCACAGAACGATGCAGGTCTTCATCACCTAACAGGACTAGTGCACATCTCAGAAGTTTCATGGGATCTGGTTCATGATGTTAGAGATATCTTAACAGAAGGTGATAAAGTAAGGGTTAAAGTTACTGCTGTTGATCGGTGAGTTTCCAAATTATTATGCATCTTGAAAGGCTTTCCATCTGATTTTCTATCTGGAGACTAAGTGAATCCATATCTTAAATCATGAAAATTAGGTCTCGGTTCCCCTATTTCCTAATAACTTGCATAACTAGGATAGTGAATCAACCTTTGCCTTGAAATTCATACCTCATGTCTTTTCAAGTGAGATTAATATGGGCAAATTTGGTTTCAGCTTGACTTTTTTTTTTTTATTTAGCATAATTTTGTCCTTGTTCACTTTTGTATATTAATGGCTCTTTAGAAGTAATTCAATTATTTATACCTAAAATCTTGCAGAGAAAAATCAAGAATTAGACTTTCAATCAAACAGTTAGAGGAAGATCCTCTTCTTGAAACGCTGGACAAAGTAATACCTCAGGTTTGTACAGACTGAGATGTTAATTTATTCATTCCTTTATTTACCAAAATCCAGAAAAAAGATGAAATAAATTTATTATGAATATAACAACAACAACAACAAAGCCGTATCCCACTAAGTGAGGAAATAAATTTATTATGAATAAAATTCATATTACAGGATGGTTCAGCTGATTCTGATACTTCAAGTGTTAGTGACAGCAGCAGTATTGAACCTCTTCCCGGCCTTCAAACAATACTTGATGAGTTGCTACTTGAAGATGGGTATGTTTCTGTGATTATTGACTTCAATTATTTCTCCACTTGTTTCTTTTCTCCCTCGTAAGGTAGAATGAACTTTGTTGGGAATATTAGTTTAGCCTTTCAGATAAGTGATAACTTATTTTTCTAAATGATTGATAATTAAAGATAATATGCCTTTGATTATAGTTTTCATTTATTATGTAGGATTATCTTATTTTTGTTGGTAGTTTGTGTTATGGTTTGTTATCATTATCATATTTATTTCTAAGTTATTATAAACAGAAGAGTTGACTTGAATGCAGTCCAAGTAGTCCAATTTACTAAATTTTCTCTGATTCATCAAGAATTGAAACAAACTCAATGCAAAGTCTGCTATTGGGTCGAGACTTGAATATTTGAATGCCATTTGTTTGGGTATAAGTGCATCTCTTGCAAATTTCACTTCGCACACTGGCATGGGAATAAAAAAGTAGTTGGATTAGGGACTTCTTGAAGTGTCAGTGCTAACACTTTCTAATAGTTGTTGAGATCGTGCTTGCCTCAGTGAGAGAAATTAAAATTTTCCAGATCCATAACCAATCTCCAAACTGAGTGCATTTCCTTCTAGGCCCCTTTGGAAATCCAAATATTGCTTGAAGTTCTTGTTTTTGGTTTGGAGGTTCTCAATTTGGAAAAATACAATTATTATGTTGCAGGTTTGTATGCAGCTCTCTCTTCTGATTTGTATAATATGCGACTCCTTAGCTTTCAAACTGGCCATGTAGTTTTGAATTGTCCTGCTGGTACTATTATTTGGAATAAATTGTTTGTATTTTTTTGGAATGATTGATGTGTCCTGAGTTAGGAGTGGTTTCTTGTGAACAATTTTAGGAGCCTTCCAGGAATGAGGGAAAACTGGTGCTTCATTTTGGTCTATTTGGTTGAAGGAAAATGCTTGCATTTTTCAGCGGGATTGGATAGTTTCACTACCCATCATTTGGAACCATAAAAAACCAAGAATTAAATTCAGGGAATTGAATTCATATTAAAATTATTCATGAAACCAATTCTAAATGAATTGAATTCAAGTTCCTTTATAACTCCAAAGGAGGGGTATGTTCATGATCACGAGCTTGTATGGAAGCTATTGTGTGTGTGTGTGTGTGTGTGAGTGTGTCTGCTGGAGAATACTGGATCCTTCGTTTATCTTGAAAGAGCGTGCATGTTAAATATGATAAAACAAAGTGCTATTATTGTAGTTTTAATATGTTACTTAACATGGAACAAAATATCATTAGTATGTTGCAGGTGTGTAAAATACTGTATATTACCAAATAGTCTTTTCAATATTTAGGTTACTGATATAAGCCCATGCACCTTCTCAAAGCATTGCTTGCATAAATAAAATTTTGGTGGAGAACCTAGAGTCAAAGATATCCTCTTTCTCCTTAGCAGAGACATCAACTCATTCCATACGTCTTGCACTGTATTACAGGGTATAGATTGTGCCTTGTAGCCTATCACCACCCTTAGGGGATATTGCAATTTGGTTTTCCAACTGACCTAGATGAATTTTCTACCTTATGATGTTACATATTCACAGTATAGATAATGCAAGAATCAGCCGGCAAGGGTTTGAAAAAAGAGTGGTTTCACAAGACTTGCAGCTTTGGCTTTCTAACGTGAGTTTCCGAGTCCTTATAAAGAAATCTCATATCACAAGATTTCACTTATCCTTTGAGGTCTTCTTTCATCGCAGGCACCTCCCACCAACCGAAGGTTTACCCTACTTGCTCGCGCTGGCAGGCAGGTAAATTTCATTTCTTTCCACGCAACGTTCATTCCCCCAGCTGGGTCTCCTGGAAAAAGATAAGCACAAATTCTCTTGGCATCTTGCAGGTACAAGAAATACATCTGACTACCTCACTTGATCAGGAAGGCATCAAAATGGCATTACAACGAGTGTTGGAACGTGTGCCCTGATAGAGTGAGAGATCCTTGTTCTCGTTTTCCTTCATGACTTTTTACAGTTTGTAACAAATTTATCTGCACTGTATGGCAAAAAATATTTAAAATCTTGTCTTTAGATGATTGTACTCCAGATATTCTCTGTCCTTATAGTTGTGATGAGATGTACAAGACCTCCAAGTTTTCAAAAGTAATTTCCTACTTCTTTCTTGTAATACTCATTTCTTTCTTACTGTCTAATTGCATCAACGTTGATGATCTGAATATATTATGCATACGCTGCTGCTTGCAAGGCTTCGGAAACTTGAGAATGTCTTCATATTCTCATACTTCAAATTCTTAGACTCTGTTTACTGTGAATTAAGAAGAGACTGTGTGCTTGTTTATACGGGGTCTTTACTGCACTCCGTAAATAATGGTTAGATGTCAAAATTTGTGATTTCAAATGTCTTGAGAATTGAGAAATTAGATTTTTAATGTACATAAGTATTATAAAATTGATAATTAGCAGTTATTTATTAAGTGATAATAAGATTGGTGTTATGATTGAAGTATTTAAGAATTTATTCAACACATTATTTAAGAATTTCTCCAACACTCATGAAATTTTATGGCATACGTAGAAATTGTATTTATTGTTGTGTTTATCTTTCACTTTACAGTAAAGACAAGGTTCACGTGAACAGTGGGACGGGAATAAGGGGATCAAAGAATTTTCACTCCCCATTTTATACTGATTTTGCTTCCTTAGGCGGTAACGATTGGTAATTTGGTACTCGTTTCCAAATAACCGAACTCCATCCCAAGGTTAATTGTGATAATTGGATGTTAGCTGACATTTTTGGATTTAAATCTTCTGTCTGCTCATATGTTAAAAGAATAATCTAAATTTCAAAGCATATGTCTCAACATCATCTGATAATCAATAGTGATTAAAAAAAATTCTGTTAAATTTGACCTGAATTATAATCATTATCAATTAGTAATTTTTTATTGTGAATTAATTTTCTATTAAGGTTAAAATTTTGTATTAAAATAGGGTTAAGATTACCTATCAAACAAATATTTTAATCTATAAATATTTGACTTGAATAATAGTTGATTTATAAAAGAGATTTTGATTTGAGAGCTTGCAAGGTTATGTTGGTACTCTTACAGTGGTTTAAGAGAGATTTAGGGATAGTAGTTAAATTTTTTTGAAATTATGGTTAAGAGCATTTATACTTATCATCCTTTAATATTAATTTATAATACATTTCTTTTTATCCGTAATTTTTTTTCCTTAAATCTGTAATTCTTCCACCTTAAATTATCTCTGCATTTTATTGCAGTACTCTACTTGTTTAATTGGCTGATTCTTGTTTATTTGGACGGGATATTTTTGCCAATATTGTCTCTTTTTAAGAGACTTGTTTACAGAGAAATAAAAGATCAAATTAAAACAACGTGATTTATGAGCAAATTAGAACAAAAAAATTTGTTTAGCAGTTTTAGCGGATTTTATAGCTAAAAAAAATTAACTTTTAAAAGAACTTAAATATCAAAACAACCTTTTTATTCTTGTAAGAACTTGAGTCAGACTATTAATCACTCTATAATCTCATATAAATTATTAATAGCTGAAAATTCTTGTTAAAAAAAATCCACATATTGCCAAAAGCAACTGAACTCATCTCCATTTACATTAATAATAATAAAAAGGCTAAAACACATATAATCCCCTATAGTATCTCTCATATGCCCGAAAACTCCTAATATCTTAAAAGTTGTAATTAAAATATTTAAATTATATATGTTAAGCGGAAAATTCCCTCTATTATCTTTCCTTCCAAATCTTAACCATAGAAGGGGTTTCTGCAATTGTTTTTTTAGCCGCTTTGGTTGTACAAAAATTGATTTTCAAAATTATTTTTATATCCAAAATTGATTTTAAGATAAAAATCAGAAATAATAATTTTCACTTTCAAAGATAATAGTTAAATATTACTAAATACAGCATATTAATTTATAAACAATTTTTTTCAATTTAGTTATTCATAATCAATTATATTCAAATAAAATTTTCCCACTATTGTACAAAATAACTTTAAAAATATTTTAGTCTGTTTTTTTTGAAGTTACAATCTTTTTATAAAATTATTTTTTTAATAATACATATAACTTAAAATTACAATTAAAATTTTATATTGAAATAATTTCTTCTAATAATCCTTTTTTTTATATATGTATAAATATTTTGAAAATATTTTATTTGATTATGATTTATTTAAGTGAAATATATTTACTTATGTATTCAATAAATTTTAAATAAAAATATTTTAGTCAAATTTGTTAAATCTTTTTGAGAATTTATTTATGAATTCATCCCCTTTATCCATGTTATAAGAATGTAAATTTCATTTCAATTTTATAATGTCGTGTACGCTTGCGATTATCTAAACGAACTATCATGATCATATTCACTCGGTGTGTTGCTGTTAGAATATTAATATTTAGAGTGAATACCCTTCTCTTATTCATAAAAGTGATCATTACGACATTTTTAAAATTTATAATTAATATTATTAATTTTTATTTTTATATTTCTTATAATTATTTATCTTTCTTTTCACTGACAATATTAAAATAAATAATAAAAAATATAACAAAAAATTAACTATATTATTAATTTATTTCAATATTATTTATTTATTCTAATATTACAAGCAAAAGAATATATGAATAATTATAATAAATATAAAAAATAAAAAACTAAAAATATTATTTATTAATTTTTATAAATGTAATAATTATTATTTTTATAAATAAAGAATTAAATATTATATTTATTCTAATATTTATCATAAAAAATAAACCCTTTATTTTTTTTATGTTCAACGTTTATAAAAAAAATTCACAAAATCTTTGAATAACTGGGGAAACATCCCCTTCTTTTCCCCGGTCGAAGGCCTGCCTCAGTTTCCAGACATTTCGTTTTCTTGAGATAATAATGCTCTGAGCCAACCATGATGATTGATTTGAAAAATTAACCAACGACATGAAATCACGTAATGTGTCAGCCAGATTGGGAAGTTCAGATTTAACATATACTGACTTTATTATTATTTTAATTGAAAAAAAAAGGTTTATCAATCGATTGAAAAGCAATTATGAAAGCATTCTTTGCATAAATCATTATCTGCTTAACTAATCCTTGCTACTAATAAAATCCCATGTGCACGGCAATTGATTAAATTTCCAAGATCCTCACATCGGTATATCTTATCTAAAGTTGGATTTGAAGCAAATATTATTGTTTAGAATTTTGGGATAAATAGGATAACTAATAAGAGATTAGGTTAGAACAAATATTTTGAGCAAAACATGATTTTAAACTATAATTCATAACCATGGTCTTTTGCAAAATTGTTCCGCAATTGCAGTATATTCTTGCGTTTGACTACAGTAATTATAATCGAATTATAATTATATTCTTAAAATTTTACTCAAATTCTAATAAATGTCAATAGGTAATTATTTTTAATTTTGAATTATTTTTTTATTAAAATTATAATTATTATTAATTTGTGATTATTTTTTATATGATATTACCTGTAATCCTCATCCCACAATTTATTTTTATTTTTTAATGAATTTATTTTTATTAAAAGTGCAGAATATATTTATATATATATATATATATATATATATATATATATATATATATATATATATATATATATATATATATACCATGTAAAAATATTTTTTTATGGGTTAAAGGAAGGCTCAAAAGTTTTTTTTTCTTTTCATTTTTGTGCATTGGAATTATGAATGTGAGGAATCAAACACTTTGTAATTTTTCTTTAATTTATCATTGTGATTTTTTTTATTTTCTTCGGTCATAAATTAGATAAAATTCAAACTACATTAAGCATCATCTCAACTTTTTCTTGTAAGTAATTATAATTGTAATCGTAATATATAAGGAATCAGGAACAATACAAAGCCGACCAGATATTTTATAAATTACTCAAGAAATCGTAAGCCAAGCAGAATTAGTACTTAAACATGATTACTACTATCAATATTTTTAACAAACAAAACATATTAATTTTCATTTTCGGAATCACATACAAAAAGGTTGAGGATGATACTTCAATATATAAAATTTGAAAAAAAAAATATTACAGCTTTCGACTTAGAGACAGCTTATAGTTGGATTTTTTTTCGAACCCATTTATTTGGAAATTAAAATCTTATATTATACAAAATTTGAAGTTAACACTATTATTTATTTAATTAATCATTTTACTAAATATCATAAAGTTTAAGAATTACAATATTATTATATATTGGTTCGCTGCATTATTTTTCACATATAATATCACAATTCATTTTCTATTATTTAATTTTAGTTAATTGCATAACATATAATTTTTTGGTGTGAAATGTCACAGACCAACCTGCAATTTATCATGATTCTTCTTCAAAAAGTCAAAGTAAAATTTATATACTTTAATAAAATAATTAATTAAGTAAATAATAAATGCTCATTTAATTTTTATGTAGTTTAAGATTTTGATTTTCAAATTTCTTAAGTTGGAAAAGATAAAATCTAACCCCCAAAACTGAGAGGATATTTTATATTTTTACCGGAAAATTTTGCAAGAATGGATCCGAAACTATTTGGATAGAAGTCGTGCTTTTTCCTTCTTTTTCTTTATATGATTTCATCCGTTAGCTCGGGGCATGTGGACATCATATGAGAAAAGGTTTTGGACCACCAAAGAATTGATGGAGCTTTTGGCCATTTGGTTGAGAAAGTAAAGGCAGTAGTTGAAGATACTTTGCTGATTTCTGTTTTCTTTATCCAAATGGGGTCCATTTTCTAGAGGCATCTTACCATAATGAACAGTTCTTTTGAGATAGCAAAATGGAAAAAAAAATTCTTCGGTATTAATCTAGAATACAAAATGAAAAATAAAAAGTAAAAGTGATAATTCAAAGAGAAAGAAAAGAACTCACTAGCATGCATGTCCACAATGGTCAGTGCCATTTGATGAATACAACAAGATCCAAGGGGAAGAAAATCCACTAATAACAAGCACACTTTGGATTGGAGATTCTCAATGGGATGTTGGCCAATTCTTCTGGATTTCAAAGTGATAACTGACATCCAAGTAGCATTTTCCATCGTCATCAACAAACTGAAGCAACAAAGTTGAGCAAATCAGTCAAGTTTCCATCTTCATCAAAATAAATTAGTACTTATAAATAATCAGTGATAAGTATATTTATTTTATCTCCCACAAATTCTCACTCAATTTTCACAACTACATATTTACTGGCAAATCACTTCACATGATACAGGTCATGAACAAATGAATATTTTTATTCTAGTATGAGAGATAGAGTTACTTTTAAGGGATTCACATCTCTCTCTCTCTCTTTTAATTTTGTATCTGATTCTCTCTTTTTTTATTTATGGTATGTACTAGAAATTTTTTTACCGTAGTGGCTAATAATTACTTTTTTCATATAAATTCATAACCAGCCAAATTTTCCGTGCATTGCAATGCATATGTTTTTTTAATTATAATATTAATGTATGTATATTATATTTTAAAAAAATAAATAACAAACAATGCTCAAACTATAAATATCGGAAAATCAAAACAATTAATACAAAATAATAATGAGTATAATGACAATATATAAGATATGTATAATTGAAAAATCATAGTTATAAATAATATAAAATTTAAAAGTCCTTCCAATTATCAAACAAGAATGAATTTAATGCACGGCTAACTTTAATATAGGAGAGTATAAATAAATTTTTAGAGAATTTTGCACAGATAACCTTGTAATTTTTTTTTTTTTTTGGATTTTGAGGGAAATGAAAGCACTACAACTTGACACCTTCATAGAAACCTTGTGCATGTGGAAGAGTTTTAAAAAAGAGGAAGTATTGATTAACTTTTTATGTACTATAACCAACCGATCGTAACCACACTTTAATTCCATGGTCACAACCTGTTTGGGTTCTAGCATGTGGAGTGAAGTGGCAGTCTGTAACAATATTAAATGTAACTAGTATTTTGAACAATGAAAGCAATATTCCATAGGTAAAAAACTTATTTGGTTCAATTTTCTCAATTAATTACCTTGGTTCTTGCTGAGTAGGTGCCCCTAGCAAATAATCCAGAAGGGGTAGTTTCTTCTTCCATTTCATATGTGTATGGCTCTTTCTGTGGACTAAAAGTCCCCAACATTCTTTTTGCCTTGTCCACTAAAAAAAAAAAAAAAGAAACAGAGAGAGAAGAAATCCATGTTACAAAAACAAACAGAAAAATGATATTTTAGTTTATCTGAACTTATCACAGTTGCAGGAGGAGAATTTGTCACCTCTAACAGCAGTTTTCCAGACAACATTGGTGTATTTGAGGCCGGAAACAATGTTTCCGGTAACGGTAAAGGCGAATTTCAGGCGATATTGGCATCCTTCCTTCAGAATGAAGAGAGCCTTCTTAGAATCAGTAGTAGTAAATGGAATTGGCAAGACAAGGTCTGGCCTGCCTGGGCATAAAATTGTCAAGCTTTCTATCTTCACTTCTGGGTCTTTACTCTCTGCTTTCAAACAAAGTGTTTTGGTTATTTTTGGAGCTCGTGAAATAATTAGGAACCAAAATGCAGCTTAATGTGATTGCAAGATGATAAAGAAAATGTAAAATTGGTCTCGGCTGTTGTTTTTCAGTGAAAATTAACCTTCTATTTTTAGTGTAATTTGGCCTTTTCAAACCAACTTTATTCAAGATAAATTGAGAGTAAAGAAATTGAAAATTTTCTGTAATTGAAGATGATTTTACATGACTGAAAGATAAATCCCTATTAAATTGGCAAATATTTGTCATTTCCCTCAAATAAACAGGAAGTTTTAAAGTGAGGTCATATGCCGCGTTATTTCCATATAGGCAATATTAATGACAATGTGTGCTTTGAGTTGTGGATAGGAATAGTTATGGTAGTGACCGTGACAATATTGTTGATGTCCCCCAACCATAATTTTTCACTATTTGTTTGGTAATAACTGCCTTCTTCCTTTTATATTTACTCTTAATTTTACTAATTATAAAATAACAACGAGCCCGTTTTAAGATTATTATCCTAGTACATTGCAGCTGGTTCAGAAGAAACAGAAAATAACTGAATGGGAAAAGCTGAAAGTACCTCCAACAGTAGACATATCAACACTTCCAAGAAGTTGCTCCTTCCATTTTCTCAAACTTTCATCATCCTTCGGGGGCCAAAAAGAGGGGAAAAAAAAAATTAATTACTTGAGTAGCTTCCATCAAATGAACTCTAACTGCAAATTGAGAACAGTGAAGAAACATCAGTAACTAAATAAATTAAGCTTACTTTATCCTTCTCGAGCTGTTCTTTGAGGGAAACTCGAGGGCCAAGATCCAATTTCTTGTCAGATTCCAACTTTGAATCATCAATATCTTCGTCTACCTCTGATTCTTCAGCATCAATATTGCTGTGGACATCATTAACTGAATCTCCTCCATTCTTTTCCATTCCATTGTGTTTGAGCTCCTCCTTCAAATGAGCATTGAAGGTGACATCCTTGGTGGCGGAAACTGCTCCGACGGCGGCTGACATTTTCCAGAAACCACCCCAAAAAGAATCTGTGAGCTCTGAGGAAGAAACAATAATGGTAAGCTTGTGCCAAATTTTTAAGCAACTTAGCTCTAATTGAAGATTTACGGATTTTTGTGAACTTTCAATGCATATATTTTTGAGGTTGACTGGTACTTGAGATGTGAGTGGACTGAGTTATGGAATTTGCGAGAGAAATAAATTAAGGGGAGACTGGAAATCAAATGTAATGCAAAAGCAGTTGGAATAAAGGGTCGATGTAGAGTTGGTGGGAAAAACGGCTAATGGTGGAGGAGGTAGATAAAGGAGAAAAAGATAAGAAAAGAAAAAAGACAAAAAAAAATGCCAGTGAGATTTTTATTTTGACCAAGAATGACAGAATTACCTTTAATTAAAGATTACAATGCCAAGATATTGTCCCTTGTAGACTAATATTCTCATCATTATTTTTGGGTCTAACGTGTTTTAAATGGTAGTTTGAACTTTGAATCACCTTCGTAATTATGGTACGATAACCACTATTGTGAATAAATACAATAGTACTAAAGATTCTATCATGGAGTCTAATTTAAAATGATGATATTTAAAATAGAATCTTTCAAAAAATTTAAATCTACACTCAGTTCACTCTTGCTTGAAATTCAAATTTTGTTTTATGGGTGCAGGTAGATTTGGTGTAAGTATACGGGTATGATTTTGATTTTTATCCATACATCAATGCTTATAGTAAAAATACGCCATTCCTTGTGCTAAGTGAATTGTAAATTGTAAATCATTTTAAATTTAGACTTTCGGATTTGAAAATTTTAAAGTGCAAGGTGCATTTCAAAAATTAAAGTGGATCGCTAGAATCATTAATGAAAAAAATTAATAAAAAAATTAAAGAAGTGGATAACTATAAATTTATATACTAATTTATTAGTTAATTTTTATTTATCAAAATTTGAACCGTTGATCATCTGAAGAAGTACAAAATTTCTTGCATCACAGAAGATAAATTCAAACAGCTAAGAATAGTTGACAAGAAGTTGGCCTCCAAGATACAAATATTTAATTCAAATAACAACCATGTTTTTTGGAAACTTTTATCTTTATTTTACGCATTGTGTTCAGTTCCGAATTTTTTTGTGCAATTTTAAAAGATTAATCACTTTTCTTTTTGGGCTTAAGCCCTGTTGGTTTGCCAAAGAAAAAAAAAAGATTAACCACGGTCCTAATGTTAAAAATAAAAATAGAATGCCGCCTAGTTTCTTTTAACTTTTTTAATGCGTTTTCCTTTATTTTTTTTTGGGGAGGGTTTGGGCCTAAGGAAAGGAATAGAAAAACATAAAAGAACAATAAAAAAGTCTAACAAGGAATCTTTTTAGTAGTAAAGATCTATATGACATCAATTAGTACTAGCAAACTCAAATCTAGAAGAGGAGAAGAAGGATGTGCTATAGTTTAGAGAAATTCCAAAGTTGGCAAGTTTATTTACACACCAATTCCTTTCTTGGAAAGTACGAATTATGTCAACATTCCAATCCTTTGATAATAGATGTGATAATTTTTAACTCGATACAATAATTTGATACGAACACAATATGTTTATTTGAGTTTGAGTTGACACACCAACTCATTTAAAAATTTATATTAAATTTTTAATAGTTTTATTTAGAAATAATTAATATTTTAATCATAAATAGGCATATATAATCAAGATATAAAATTATTAATTTAATAAAATAAAAAATTAAAATAATGTTTTATTAATAATTAAAAATATTTTTATAAAAATAGTGAGGAATTAAATTTAATAAATAATTTTATAATATATATTTTATTAATTAAAATTATTAAATAAGTTAAACAGATAACTTGTGGATGACCAATTTTGATATGTTTAATAAATGGATTGATTCGAATGATATGAATTGATACATTTACGATAATAAGGAATGAATACCTTGAAAGAGAGTAGGATCCATGCCATTTGAATCTATATAGTGAAAGAGACTGTGAACAAGGTTCAATAAGTCACATTCTAAGATAACTTTTTTGCAATTTAAGTTCAAAGCTAACTCTAAACCTTCATAAACCCTTCAAAGTTTAGTTCCTGTTGTTGAACAACTTTCCAAGTTTCTTACAAAAGCTTTCACCCATTTACTACTGTATCTGCATATTAAACCTTTGTAACCAACCTTAGAACATCTTTGAAGAGTTATTATTATTCAATTTCACCTAGGAGAGGGTTTTTAAGAAATATCAATGCATTTTCCTTTTATCCTTAATATATATTTGCAATATTATGCTATAAATTGAGGTATTTTACTGATTTTAATTAGGCTTAAATACATTTTTAATCCTTTTAAAATATAAATTAATTGCATTTAATCTCTTTAATTAAAAATTATTATTCAATTTTGATCTCTATAAAATAAAAATTGAATCAATTTTGGCCTAATGAACTAACTTTTGTTAAGGTGGAAACGAAAAGGTCAACTTGGATCAAGAAAGAAAAAGAGAAAATAAAGAAGAAATAAAGAGAAAAAAAAGAAATAGAGGTGCTAGAGTTCTTTCATGACATTAGTAAATATAAGAATCCTTGCATCTAATTTTCAAGGATGGTATCAAATTGTTCTTTCATGGCATTGTTATATACATGAATAATTGAATTCATTATTACAAATGCAACATATACAACAAAGCCTTTGAAATATCAAAGGGAAGATTTTAAATGAAGAGGAAGAGTGGGAAAAAGATGAAAACTTTTAGTAAAAATACAAAGAAAGAATTGTGATATCATAGGAAAGTATAGGTGTTCTAGAAGATTAAATCCTATTTAAATCCCACCTTTACTACAGCTTCTACTTAATCATATTAGACTATAATGTTTACAAGCAAATAATACTCCAACCATTGTTATTTCATTTACCTTTAATCATCTCTTTAGCATCACTGCAAATAACTCTAAAGCTTTATTTGCAAGATCATTAATTGTAAAGCCATTTATTAAAGCATTCCATGAAGTAGTTGCTTTAATATGCATCTCATAAAAAATAGTTTGGCTTTTGCAATTTCACCATATTTTGCATATATATTAATAAGTGTAGTGTAGACACAAATATATTTTTCAAGCTTATTTATTTATCCAAATTCCAATCAAAGATCAAGCTCGAAGTTAAGGATAAGAGTAGAAACTATCAAATTGTTCTTTACTACAATAAAGTAAGGGAAGATGACATAGGATGATTTTTGTGTTAAATTTAAGTTTCTTATGGAATTGGATTTAAATTTGAGTTCTTGCATTGAATAGAAATTAAGTCAGCTCTCTGTGATGTCTAAGGTAGAAGATACAAGTTTTTAATGAAATTAGGGGTCGAAGAACCCCTCGATTCCATAGATTAGAAGAGCTCTATCATTGTAAATTGGCAATCTAGTGATTCTAAGACTGTTAAGAGAAACAATGCCATTGGATTGAGAGTAGTGATGATTAAAGAGTGATTAGCGAACATTATTGAGATCTTAGTCTTAGTAAGTAGGAAGTAATCAAAGGCTCTGCAAAAAGAATGATAGAGGAACAAAGGGGAATTAAAGGAGATAGGAAGATTGACTTAATTTTTTGAGAGTAAAGTTAGAAGGTACCAAGATGGTGACATGTCCAAATTTTTTATCCCTGGCAGCTCAATGTGGCTCCACTACTTTGCCAATCTATATGTCATGTGGGATTTCAATGTGCCATATTGGCATTTCATCTTTGAATAGATGAAAGTTAGTTAAATAGATTTAAATTGATTTAATTTATATATTTTGAGATCAAAATTGAATTATAATTTTAAAATAATGATTCATGATTTATTTATATTTTAATAAACTAAAAATATTTTTAATTGTTTCAATTATTTAATGGTGCTATCTAACATGTTTAGAGTGGAAATAGGGGTTCAAAAACCTCGATTAACAAGGTTGTTTATGATGCATAGATTTTGCCATTAGTATTTGGCATGTATTGATTTCAATTTATTGTTGTACAAAAAGGAATAATATGAGAAACAAATAGCAAATGTTGTTATTTATGAATTGAACCCAAACAGGGGATTTAACATGTTTGTCTAGCTAGCTAAAGATGTTTTAGATATGGCATTTTATATAAAATGGTTTTAATGTGGTAATGCATAGGTGGTATATAACTTCTTGTGACATGGAAAATAGAAAAGCTAAGGTTCTTGAGGAGAATGTTCGGTGAAGTAGGAGTGGCAACATCAATGGCAATGGATAGTGATATGCATTACCGTGATGACATAATAGAATTTAAGACATTGAGATATTTACCAATGAACTTTGCTGCAAAGTTAGGATGGCAAAGGATAGACACTTTAGTTGAAGAAGAAGTTCATTATTGCAACAAAGAAAGAGAACATGAATTAATGGTGAAGAAAATTTCACTATAAGTGTGCATTATTGCTTTGCATTTTGGCGATGAAGTTTTAAGCCACAATTTCATTTAGTTGTAATGTATCAATTGAATTAGTAAATTCACAACTAAGAGGCATGATATAAAGTTATGATGGTAGGGTAAAGATGAAATTGGCTTTAAATAGAGATAATTTGGTTGTGTGGGATACTAAGTACTTTATAAGTGTCATGTGTTTGATGATATGCATCAAAAGGGGTTCATAGAATTACAATATTGCATAAACCTTGAAATGACTTTCATTTAGTCTAGATGGAATTCTTTTTTCTTTCTTATTATAAAAATTGATTTTATACCAAAAGATTTGATTTTATTGGCTAATGTGAGAAAACAATTGAAGTATATGCAATTAATTATTGATTGTTCTAATGTAATTTAGTATTCGTTAGTCCATTATATTCTTAAATTTGGTGGGTGAAAAATGATTTGAGGCAAAAAATTAAAGTAAAGGATTGTATGTTGCATTGGATTGAAAGTACAACTTGAAGACTCTTGCAAATATTAGTTTAGGATTTTATTAAACTAGGTTAAATCATGGAGAAAATTAAGATAAAAAAATTTCTCTTAAAAAATGTAGAACTTGTTACACAAAATTAGAAATCTTATGTTGAAATTTCTTTTAAGAGAGTCAGTGTAAAAGTAAGGTAAAAATGATGTCTAGAACATTTAAAAATAAGTTTAAGAATATGTTCAGATAAGAGAAATGAATTTGAGATACATGAATGGATTTCCTAATAATTCCCCGATTGATTCATGCTATGTAAAGAGTTCTTGAATATGACAAACCAACTCTTTAATTGATTCAAAGCTTGTAATAGGCTACTAGATGGCATGAATTAATTCCCCAATTGATTCTTAGTAGTATTAAACCCTATTGAATTGATTAATCAATTAGTTTAACTTGTCTAGAAATAAATTTATGCGGAGTGAATAGATTTAGGCTTTCAAAATTTAAAATTATCAATATGATGAATTGATTCATCAATCAATTCTAAGCAATTTGATATTTTAATAATGGCTCTTTTATTTATTTAATGAACATTTAAGGCACCTAACTCCTATAAAAGCATGAACATGAAGCAAACATTTATTTTAAGATCTTTAATCTTCCATTAAAATTAGATACATATCGTTGCCATAACATTTTACCATTGCTATCCCAACTAAATTCATCTTTCTTGACCCCAAAGCCAACATACCGCATATACTGCATGTACTAATGTAATGCTTCATCTTCGCTCTCAAACTCTAGTTGCTTATATCACTTTCAAAAATATTAAGATTCCCATTTATATCATTTGATTTGTATCACCACATGCACTTACATTTTTATAGGTTCACTATTGATCTCTATCTATCGTGAATCTTTTATCTAACCTTTGATTAGCATGGGACTTATAAAAATGTTAGGGTGTAATCATTTAAATGATCAAATGCAATAATTATAGTCACAACTCCTATATTGAATTAAAATATATAGATAAAATGTTATTTAAAATTATTTTAAATTGGCTTTAAGTAATACATGATGTGTACTTAGGAATTCCCTTTTTTTCCTCCATGTAATAGTTAATTAACCATAGTGGCCACTTAATTTATTGAATGTGTATTACTAAAAATGACAACATAATAGGGTCTCATTTAGTTAGGGTCTTGTCATAACATCCAAACTCTTATTATCTAAGAAAATTAAAACATTATACTATATGAACAATATCAAGCCAATGAAAACTGCCTTGCTTTATGAATATTATGAGATTGTACCACATATGCTAACTTATCTTGAGGTTCACAAAAAGTTTGTCAAATTTACAATAATTCATATATTTACATAGTTAATAGATTTATAATTAACCAATCTATTCACTTTCCATTCTAAAATTATTAATTCTCCATTTTGCATTAAATAAATTTCATTATATCCTTCATTTACTACCTACAATCAAGAGCTAAACCTATAACCCTTATAGCATTAAGTCATAAATAATTTGGACCATAGTTTCAATGCCATCTTATTTAACATTATTTATTCCATTGCAAAACATTACAACTTAATTCTTAGTCTACAATTATTTCCACACCACAAAAGTGAACATCTTGCATGAATCTTCTATTTTGGTAGTTCTTCTTATGCATACACTTAAACAACAAAGTCATATATGGTATTCAAATTGTATATTGCCTAATCATTCCTTTCTTATTTTCAACCATAACATTTACAAGTGTACCATTTCTTTTAATTTAACTACTCGGTACATATTGGAAGACTTATTCCTATGCTTAGACTCTAAGATAGCAACAGCATCCTTATCAAATATCAATACACATGAATCTTTAGGCTATTTGAAAACCATATCAAATAGATGGGCTACCTAATGATAAAAAAATAGACATAGATATTCAAGCTTCTTAAGTAAAAGGAAGATAGAAATTTTACTGCTTTCAATAAAGGCTTCCTAAAAAGTTGTCATAGCATTACAACTAGAGCATTCACTATAGTTGGACTTTTTGCCATAGGTTTTGAATGGTTCCAACATAGTTGATCTCGATCTCTAGAGACAAATGCGTGAGTTAATGAGAGAATTGCAACAAACACTTAGCTTTTTGATTATTAAATTGGAGATAAATACTATAAATCCTAATTTCATTCAAATACTTCACAAAGGGTTATTCTATGATGATGTGGGTCCACACTAATAACTTGACAATTCATTTTTTCTATTCCTTATTCCATATCACATGTATTCTTACAAGGCAAAGGAAATTTTATAATTAGCCAAACTATGTAGGAGAAAATCATAAATACAAGTGGACCTCAAATCTTGAAGACATGGACCATTGTTTTATTGCCACTTACCCTAGGTCTAGAAACCCCTATTTTTCAAAAGACACCTTAGATAGCACCTTGTTTAATAGGTTGATATAGCCTATCTTCCCTTTACAAGTAGCCCAACTTGACCCAAAGGCTAAATCTAATGTCCACTAATCTAAGCCTAACCTTACAACTTTCTCTAGTCCATAGTTTATTACCAATTTAATTAATGTTAAAAAAATGGTTTGAGACTTTAAAACTCAAACTTTGGACCATTTTAATTTCTACTTTTAAAATTATGTAAAATTTCATTATTGGATAGTCTATTAATATCTACTTATTCTCAACTGTTTGCCTAGTAATTAAGCTTATTAAATAAGTGAGACAATTGAAGAAATAGGTTAAATTAAAAATTTTAGTTTCTATAATTTTGCCCATATACTTTATCTTTGTAATTAAGTTCCTAGATTTGTTATTCGCAATTAGGTCCCTATGCACATTGATTTGAAGAAGTTCGTCCATAATTATTCAATATATCTAACTTTTGTAAACTTATATAATTTTATCATGACATAACTAATATTTGTTGCAATCAAATGAAATCCTTAGACATTTATATAATGAAGTCAACTTTACTAAAATAAAAAAAGAATTTAAATTTAATTTATAGTAAGTATAAAATATTTTACACTATTACTAAATAAGATGATGTGTTATTGAAAAAGTAATAGTAATTAAAATTTTTTAATCCAATAAAGGAGTTTAGAAATTTTTTGTTGATATGATTATATGTAAAGAAGTTACAATATAAAATTGATTTACATCAATAATAGATCAAATTTAAATCTTAAAATCATATGCATGATTGAAATTAATTCCCTATTAGCTTAATAATTTTCCTACTTGAGATGCTTCTCTCTTCATTTTTATATTATGATGCAACTGTACAAATGAACAAGTGTTTATCATATATATATATATATATATATATATATATATATATATATATATATATATATATATATATTTATTATAGGAATGATTAAACTATCAAATGTATATTTGTAAGGTCCAAAAATTGAGTTTTGGATTGAAGGGGATGTACAAAGTGTTCAAGACACATCAAATGTTATTTACATTAAAGGTTTTTAACAATTGTTTATCATATGTAACAAATGCAAGTAGACAGGCCAAAAAACAAAATGCATATATAATTTTTAAACTAAAGGAAAGTTATATTCACCTCTTACATTTACATGCTTCTATTTTTAGGGTTTACAGTTCTATTTGATATATTTTTAAAAAATAAAAAAGTAAGGTCATATTTGATTTGTAGAATTAAATATTTCAAATAATCTTAATATTTTTAGAGATATAATTTCCAAATTTAAAATTGTGGCATTACCATATTTAATTCAATTATAAATATTTTTAGGAATATTATAATATTATATTTTAATTATTTTGTATATTTTTTAAAATATTATTAGAATATCAAATATGTCTTTATCGTAAATTCAATGACTAATGATTGTAGATGATAGTTACTAGTAATAGATGAAACAATGGTTAATGGTGGTGGCTAATGATAATTAATAATGGTAAGTATGATAAAATAAAGTGTTAATGATGGTAAGATTTTAATAAAAATGCGAAAAAAATAATTTATTTATAATACTAAAATATTTTCATGTACGATACCCATCTTCTTTCATGGTAATATTAAATTAAAAACATTTATAAAAAAGTAAATATTCACAACAATATTTTTTTTAAAATTTGAATAAAATATGAGAATTTAATATTTTCATAAAATATTTCTAAAAATATGAAAAATATTCCATGAATTAAATTTCACATAAATGTATATAAAAAAAAGTTAATATATTCTTATAAAATTTAAGAGTGTGGATATAATTTAACTAAAGTACGAAGAAAAAATATTTAATGACAAAGATAAAATTACAAATTAAAAATAATGTATAAGGGTGAAAAAGTTAATTTAATTCACAAAATATTTCCTAATTAGCATATTACATTCCATTAGATCATGATATGTACATACTGATCAAGCTTTAAAATTGGATCGGATAATAAACTAAAACGTAGTGAAATCATGATTTATTTAGTAGAATTGTTTGAAAATTTGCTAATAGAATTAAACTACCAGCTTAGCCGAGAACCTTTGGCACTAATAGTATTTAATTTTTTTTTTGATGATTTTGTATCTTCGTCTTTATTTAGAATTTAAATCCTTAGTATACATATATATGTATTTAATGATTTAATTACCGTTTATTAAAAAAATAAATAACCAATATAGCTAAATCAAAATTATGATTGAATCAGGACTGAACCGTTCACTGTCCAATTTAAAAAGTTTAAAAAAAAAAGCTGCCAATTAAATTGAATCAAAATTATAATTGAATCAGGACTGAACCGTTCAATATTCAATTCAATTTTAAAATATTGATGGTGATGCATCTTGCATTATTCATATGCCGTGTAGAATTCAGTTAAATTCTCTCTTTAGGTATGAAGAAATTATGGCTTTTTTTAATATAGCAATATAAAATTGGACAAAATTTAAATAAAATTCTTTAAATATTTATCATAAAGTTTTATAATATATATTAAGTATTTTATTTAAAAATAATTATGATATTAATAATAATTATAATTATCAAACTATAATTATTGATAATAATTAATAAAATAATACATAATATATATATATATATATATATATATATATCATCATACTATGAACAAAAAACTTGATGTCAAGAGCCAAAGAAAATTTATCTATATCTTATCGATATAAATATGCTTTTCTTTTCCAAACATCACAATATTCGTATTCGCACTCACTGAAGAGACAAGCAAAGGAATTTCGTTAAGTTGCACGACACAGATCGCGAATCTGAATTGGGGCTTTAATATTATAGCATTCCAGAGACGCAATAAGAATCTCTCCCAGAATCTTTCTCAAGTGCAGCTATGACGGTACCAAAGCATATAACCTATAATTCATTCATAAAAACGAAGTTTCTTGTTTTCAATATTCCATTGGAGAATCTCTCATAAATTAAGCAAAAGATAATAGATTCTTTTTCACGTGCTCATATTCATTGCATAAATAACAAATTAAGGAGATGAAGGCTGAAGCAATGTCTCTTTAGCCTTGCATGAACATTTTTAGTCGGAAAAAAATATACTTTACCTATTTGTAGATATGATTTGAGTTTATTTTATCTATGCGTAATATAAAATTTTAAGATTGATTTACTTGTAATATTCTTCGTTAGCATTTTGTTCATCTTGACCTTTTTTTTTCAAAAAAAAAAAAAAATGAAATTTACATGCTTTTATCGCATAATCTTCTTTTAAGTTTCATTAAAGTTGAACAAAATTAAAGAGTTAAAATGATTGTGTGCAAGAAAGGCTTAGAAACGTATGTTTAAATTTTAGTTATAACACCAAACACTAGTTCACGGATTAAATTGTTCATCCATGAAACTCAACTCACATTAACTTTACTTGCATGGTTTGATTGTGACGTTAGCAAGTGAAGAAGAAATATCATGCCATAAAAATCGCAAATTCCATTTGTTATTTAATGAAAAATTAGGTTAGAAGTGTAAAATGCTAGTTCAGCAAATCACAGTTAGATCTATTTCAAAACTTTAAATCTCAATAGGCCAAAGAAAATTCGCCCACATGTGAATAAACTGTATTTTATCCCATTCTCACGGCATAAAAGCTTGAATTTAATTTGTAACATATAAAAAAATATTTAATTAAATTATTAATAAGAAAAAATATTCAAAAGTACGGCAATTTTTTAAGAAAAATATAATTTATCTACTTATGGTATGAGTTGAGTTTACTCACACGTAATTTAAACTATCGAAATTGGTTTACCTTTCGTCATTAATGCTTTACTTATTTACAGTAATTTTTCAACTAAAAAAAAATAAAGTTGCATGTTTTTATCATATTATAGATAATTAAAATTAGTTTATGATTTTTATCTCATAAATTATAATCAATTAAAAAATTATTTATCAAAATTTTAAAACTCATGTAAAAAATAAATGGACCTTTAAAGAAGTCTTCAATAAACACCTTGATTTTGTAACTTCAATCAGGGATAAAGAAGATTAGGTGATAATAGCACTTGAATTTCTTTAAATTTTTTTTTGGGAAAAAATAAATTGGGCAAAATACCTGTAGGAGAAGTCACAAGTCGGTTAATTTCGACACTCTAAACAAGGTATGAAATAATCTCTGATCATATCACATGTGGAAAGCCTATGAATAATTAATGACTTAATTTTTCAATTGTTTTACGTGTGTTAGAAGTATATTCGTTTAGTTCGTGTGAAGACAATTATATATATATATATATATATATATATTGTCAAGACATTTATATATAACTTGTAGATATAGAACTATATATATAGACACGCACCACACATACAGTGGAGGCAATTGCCCCGCAACTATGCAAGTGGATCCGCCATCGGTTGGCTCCACTTTTTAGGTGCGGAAAAGGAAAATAATCTGATCAATGGAAAAGAGAATATTTCATTAAAATTTTGCATTGGTCGAGTATGCTACTTATCTTGTGAAGATGTACTAATATATTATCAGTATAATAGAGTGGTTCGTATGACGGAAAGTGAATATTGCCTGCAAACAAAATAAACGAGCAAATTATATAGAGTATTGTTGTATCCTCCGAAGCAATGATCCGAAATTTGAGCCTCGAGGCATCACAGCAGTGTGAATACAATGCAAGTGCTCCTCACTTGATTTATCAATGACTCACAACGAGCTTTCCATTTCGTATCATAATTTCGGCTATCGTTGTTCGGGGCATTTACGTTTTTCTAATAATATATATCTCGATTTCTAAAAAAGATGAAAAATGGTTCATCGGTGGATATTAAAAAATGAAATTAAAAATTGTCATTGAGTTTTGCTTTTTCCTAACTAGCCAAATAAGGATTGCATCTAGGTAGAGCAGAGATAGATTTACCTTAAATTACCTTGCCCTACCTTATATCGTCCTACCATCTACCTCAAATTTGTGTCTTATAGGATGAGGCAAGTTAAGTCATTGTCCCCTAGGAATGTGCAAAATTACATCAATTGATTTAAATTGATTGAATCATTTTAATTTTGATTGGCTTAAGTCGGTTTAAAAATAGAAACAAGTTAGTTTGAAAAAAAATAATGATTTTGGTTGATACTAGTTAGTTATGATTTTATACTTTGTAACCTGTATTAAATTAAAACCAATTGAAATATATTAAGTACAAGTTGTATCAAGTGTTATGTATTCTCTTATTTGTGAGTATACACAAGTATATTTAATGTTGTGATTAATGTTATGGTAATCTTTAATGTGAAAGGATAAATCATTAAAAAAATTTAAATTTGCATAAGTATATTCAATATTATGTGACTTGAATGAGTGGTAATGATGATAATTTTATAAATGCAATTGAATTGAGTGTTGCAAGGAATGAAAATACATAATTAATACTGTGTGTAGACACAAAAAACAACACTTAAGAATGGATATTCCAAATGAAATAAACCATTATAAACTATTTCAAACTGAATAATTTGGTTTAATACAATTTAACTATATGAAATAGTTGGTTGTGCATCTTTTCAATGATGATTTGGTTTAAAACTGATAGCAAAAATTTAAATTGAATTCAACCAAATTGGGCAC